>OZ018393.1:29640729-29766992 GCA_963969525.1 Ontholestes murinus | reverse complement strand
GCATTGATGCTACAATCGAAATTTCAGTAATAGTGAGCAAATGTGAAAGGACCCTACAATGCAAAGACGTTGCTTTAGGGGCCTTTCTGGACATCCTCAATGGGCATTTGACAACAAAATATTCAACTCCATAGCAACAGCAATGAAAAAAAGAGGAATTTACTCATAAATCCGACAATGGGTAATTAAGATGCTCAGAAGCCGGACTGTAACAACTGCCCTATATGGAAAAATAGCAGAACCGTTAGTCGCTGGCGGGTGCCTGCAGGAAGGTGTTCTGTCGCCGCTCCTATGGTGCCTCGTCATGGACCTGACCAAACTTCCCGTTTACTACGGGAAGATTGGGACTACTGTATCAAACTTGATGCATAAGGCACTAAATGCTATAGAAAGATAGTGCAGGAATGAAGGGTTAACCGTAAACTCTATCAAAACGGCGATCGCCCCCTTCACTAAGAGACGAAAATCCGATGACATAAAATCAATATAAATGTATGAAATGGAAGTCCCAATCAAGAATGAAGTAAAATTTTTAGAGGTCATACTTG
Source organism: Ontholestes murinus (assembly GCA_963969525.1). NCBI lineage: Eukaryota > Metazoa > Arthropoda > Insecta > Coleoptera > Staphylinidae > Ontholestes > Ontholestes murinus. The sequence continues at coordinate 29,766,444 of OZ018393.1, read as the reverse complement.
ATACCAGAACTTCAATTTCTACCTAGATAGGATTGGAAAAAAGGCCATGAGAGGGCTTTTTTAGTAGGACGCATATGGGGATTGAGACTATATACTGGGGTCATAAGACATCAAGTGACATATGCAACGCTCGTTTGGGAAGAAAAGACCCAAACCAAAAGCGTAACAGTAAAACTTGAAAGTGTGCAAAGATAGGCGTGTCTACTGATCACTGGGACAATGAGGACAACGCCGACGGCATCCATGAAACAAATGGACAACGTTACAAGGAAGTTGGGATAACCCCAACATGCTGTTGCCAAGGGGATCTGAGGCGGCCGCACGCGCCATATCCCCTAGAAACGTTGACCATGCGACCCCTAGAGGCCTTCCCGTTGCAAGAGGGTATCGCAAGAGGGTATCGCTACCAATAATAGATTTATTTGTTATGATGGAACGCAGACATGCAGCCTATAGGATGCACATTAATGGACACACTTTAAATGTGGGGTCATCAAGACTAGCAATATTTAAAGTACTACAAGAAGAATGGACCCTAAAAATGAGGTCCGATTTCTATTAAAATCGTATACCCACCCCGCAGATTCAGTACAATCATACCACAGCGGAGTGAATGGACAAATGGAACATACCCGGGAACAAGAAAAGAAACCATCTGGTACCCAGACGGAGCCAAAAATACCAAAGGAACCTGGGATGGTATCTATGGAGGGTGCACCGTAAAAAATCGCAGGATTAGTCATTGGGTACTGTGACCTGAATAAACACAATAATAGGATGGGAATTGAGAAATGCCCCCTATGCCGTGGGTGTTTGGAAGAAGAGGAAACTCCCTAATACCTACTGTGTACTTGCGAAGCTTATAAACGAGAATGCACGGTGAAAGTCGGGAAGCCTATGCTTTCTGTAGAATAGCTAAAGATAATTACCTAGCAGAAGCTCCTGTACTTCATAGAAGACACCGGAGTACATAGGGAGTAAAACATCTAGAGGCACACAAAAGGATCACAGAGACCGCCGTGCAGGGACGCTAAGCGACACCACCTCATGAGGAAAAAAAACTTATTTTTAAAGAAGTAATGCGTTCTTAAGCACATTTGGCAGTTGTCATAAGTAGATCGAATATGCGTGTTTAAACATATTAAACAACTTCGTAAAGTTAATCAGCAATTATGTCGATATTCACAGAGTAGTGGTTTGTAATTGTTGGAATTGTTGATCTGTATAAGAGAGTGAAATTTCACATGCAGAGTGATATACACCTTATAATAATAATAATAATAATATTTATTTGTGCTAAAATATAAAGTACTTACACAGGTCATAAAAGTATGTATGTATATAAAAGTAAGAAAAGATATATATTGAAATATCTTATAGTTAAAACATAAATACAATAAATTTTGACAACACATCATAAGGAAGTTAAGTTCATTGTTAAAAACTCTTTAAAATCATAAAAGGCGTGTTTTAACAAAAAAGTTTTCAATCCATTTTTAAAAATATTAATTGGCAAATTTCTTACATTATGAGGTAATTTATTAAAGAACGCAACACAGCAATAGTTACAACCATATTTGGATTTGTGTATCCTGTGGAAGTCTGGTCGAACATTATCTCTGTTTCGAGTAAAATAAGTATGAGAATCAGCAAAAGTTTCAAATTTATGTATGTTATTCTTAATATATAGCAAACATTCTAGAATAAAAATTGAGGGTAACGTTAAAATTTTTAACGTGTTAAAATTAGGTTTACATTCCTCTCTATAGCCTATACCCGCTATAACTCTAATTGCTCGACGTTGAAGAGCAAACACGTTTGAAGCTGAACTTGCATGACCCCAAAAAATTATTGCATAAGACAATACAGAGTGTATGTACCCATGATATGCAGACAGCAGTTTTCGTTGACTAACTTTTTGTGAAAACGAACGTAAGAGGAAAATTTGTTTGCTCACTTTTGAACATATATATATATATATATATATATATATATATATATATATATATATTGAATGCTGTTCCCATGTTAACTTCGGATCTAGATGAATCCCGAGAAACTTTAAATTTTGTTTACTTTGGTTATCACACAGTGTAAAAAGCATACATTCACATTTAGTAGAATTAATACATAGTCTGTTGGCATTAAACCATTGAGATATTGTTGACATCGCTCTTTCAAAATTTATTTTCAAATCAAGAAGGTTATTATTGGTATTAATTATAGTAGTATCATCTGCATATAGAACTAATTTATTATTTGATAAACAATTTGGAATGTCATTTATAAAGTTGAGGAATAGAAGCGGGCCTAGAACAGAGCCTTGAGGAACACCATATATTTTTTTGGTTGAGATATTACACCATTATCTGATACAACTTGAGTTCGTTCCTTTAAGTACGATTCTAGCAAGCCAATACTATCAGCATTGCAGTCATATATCTTTAATTTAATGAGCAGAATCTCGGGGGAAACACAATCAAAAGCTTTAGTCAAGTCTAAAAATTGACAGTATGCATATTTACCATTATCGAAATTTTCTGTTACAGAACTTATTAACTCATTTATCGCATGGATTGTAGATAGGCCTTTTCTAAATCCAAATTGTTGCGCACAGAGTAAGTTATTAGATTCAAAATATGTTGACAGTTGAATTGTTAATGCATATTCAAATATTTTATCAAATAATGATATAATAGAAATAGGTCTATGATTCTCAGGGGCATGTATATCACCCTTCTTAAATATTGAAAACACCTTGGACAGTTTAAATATGTCGGGAAAGAGATTGTTTTTTATTGCTATATTAATAAAATTTGTTAAAGGGATCACTATTATTTGCTTGATGGAAAAAAAGTATAGCGGTATTGAAATTATAAGCATCAGTTGCATTTGATTTTTTCAAATTATTAATAATATCTCTGCACTCATTATAAGATATTTCCCGAAAGTAGAAATTTGGCGGACAATATAAATGAGATAGAAAGTTTAATGGATCGATGACAGAATTAGGTAAGTTGGCATCAATATTTGCAGCAATGCTAGTGAAGTAATTGTTAAATTTTTCAGGTGAAATACTGCTTTCTTCAGTTAGTTTGGTGTTATCTTTAATGATGTTCCACATTGCACGCTGTTGATTCTGTGAAGCATTTATATATTTATCATGATACTCCTTTCTTTTTTTCTCAATTGCATATCTCTATTTTATTTTATAATGTTTTATTTCATTAAAAATACCTGTTGATTGATATTTCTTATAAAAATCTTGCAGAAATAGTAAAGTACGCATATCTTTTAATTCATCATCAAACCAATTAATATGAAGTGGTCTGGCTTCATTTGACAATTTAGTTTTATTCGGGAATGATTTTTCCATTGCGGTTATTAGTGCATGCATGAACATATTACATTTTTTATTAACATCTACATTATTATAATAAATAAAATCCCAACAAATTTCGTCTACGTAATTATGAAATAAGTGAAGACCTTTTTGAGTAATTGGTCTGTAATTAATTCTGTGAGAAACACTATCAAGACCATTCACGAAATCAAAACTAATACCATCATGATCCGATATTTTTATGTTATCCCTGATTACCGATACTGCATATCTGGATATATTATCTATTATCACTTTCACAGTAAAATATAATAAATAATTAAAACTTATAACACAACGGGAACAACTACAGCTAACACGCAAGAATCACCTTTAAGTTAATGATGATTATTTTAAATTGAAATTTTGACGTTATATATATATATATATATATATATATATATATATATATATAACGTCAATTTTATAGCGATATATCCGTCCAACCGTATGATCGATACATACAACTTGTATCTAAGTTCTGACGGAGTCGATGAGGGGGCAGAACTTTGGCAAAGTTTAAAGTTTGACCAAGGGTCCTTGCCGTCTAAATCATCTTGAAAAATTGAGGGAAAATTGTTACAGTTATATATAAAAGACGATATGAATTATGAGAATCCGGGAAAGTTGAGAACGCCTCGTAGCGGAAGAGGGGGCTGCATGAAAGTTGTAAAGAATTATGAAATGCTCTTCACCGGAAATTAAAATTAGTTTAATTACGGAGACTTTACCGTGTAGATATTTTCGACGTAATATAATATCCTTGGGGCATAAATACAATTATGCTACCATAAATGGGAACGAGATTCGCAGATTCGTAAGGAGGCTTTCGTATAGATGCAATGGTTATTAGATTTTGTTTCCTGAAATGTTCCAGTAGTAAACGGATTATTATTTATATACAAATGAAATATTAAAATATCTAGTGCAGTGTTAACGATAATAATTAATATTGAGAGTAATAAATCTCTATGAGCATTACTGCACTAATGTTTTACATAATAATGTAAAAACTCCAGCTAGCTGGATTATTATTTGTTACACGTAAATTTGTTTATTTTTTATTTTCAGGAATTGTATATAATTGCTTTAAAATACCACAAATAAAATTTTATTTTCATTCTAAAACTGATTTACAATATGCTATATATTATTTCGTTAAATAAATCATGAATTAATTTTGTTCTATAATACACAACTAACTTTCATTGATCTCAAAGTGACAAAAAAATATGGTAATTAGAATTAAATAATGGAAATATTTTTAACGACGAAATTAATCAGGTAAATTTATATTTTATATAATAATGGTGCAGTGATGCACAATAAATACATACTCAAATGTTGTTTAATAAGCATTAAATAGTTCAATAATAGTAATTTGAAAAATAATAACTCATGCAAAAAATTGTTATGTTGAGCATTCTTTAAAGAACTGTAGGTTAAATTGAAAAATACGTTAAAATGATCATAAATTTTGTAAATTGACAAGATCGTCCCGTAATTATTTTTTGGTTGTGGCCTTTTACACAAACTTCTCTCTCTCTCGCTCTGATCTTGAAATGTAAATGAGGGTTTGGATTTGCGACAACACAAGCATAATTTAATTTTGGATTCGTTTTGTTGATGTAATGATAAATTAAGCAATATTATTTACAATTTCATTTTTATTAATTTGTGAAATGATATATCCTGAATATATATTCAAATATTAAAGTTTCTGCACAATTCAATTCTTCTACTCTTAGTTATCTGACTCTCGTATTTTTATTATCTATTATGTTATGAAAAAACCTTTGTTTGCAAGCAATGACTCGAATAAGTTTAATCCAAGACGAATAATTATTTAGCGATGGTATCGTATTTGATCCGCTAATTTATTTTCAGTTATAGTCGAAACCTTGCTACCAGGATGTAAATCAAACTGTGGTATATACACTGGAGCTCAAAAGTAATGCAACACCCAGAAAGAAAAAAATGTTTTAAATGTTTCTGCATTAAATTTATGTTTAGTTTTTGTGCCAGAACAAATGATTACAATTTAGTGCAGGTTGAACAAAAATACTGGCAAAAATTCAATAATGTGTCGCCGCGGTTGTTGTAGCACTCTCTAACTCGGTGAGGCATAGACCGAATCATGTAGTCGATGTCTTTTTATGGTCTCGGGCCTGTTTAAACAGATGCGCAATTGGTTCAAAGTCCTTGGTGGTAATCACTGAAGTGTTGTTCCAATGCTTTCCCATACATTTTCAATTGGCGATAAATTAGGGGATCTAAAAGCTTTACGGCAGAATTTTGTATAAAATCCATGGTTGGACGGTTCGCATGCGGCCTGGCGTTGCCTTGCTGAATAATCGCGTTTGGTATTGCAACAGGTTGTAGAACTTCAGCGATGCACCGTTAGACTGTTGACTACCCCTAACGAACCAGGTGGGACCTACTTCCAAGTAACATAGCGCCCCATACCATGATGACCTGTGTGGCGTTCTAAGGCAAACTCAAAACATATTTCCTTTCACCGCGAAATCGACGGACACGTCTGCGATCATCATGGGCCCCTAAGCAAAATCTGGACTCATCACTAAAGCAAATGAAGTTCCACTCTACATCCCAGTTGAATCTAGCTTGACACCATTCCAAGCGACAAGCTTTGGGCAGCGGAGTCACCGTTAGCACCCAAAACGTATGGAATACATAAAGGTCTATGGCAAGAACTCTTTGACTAACTGTTTGCCTAGAAACCACACATCCTATTGCTGCAAAAAAAGGCATCTCGAATTTACCGCAAAGTGTCGTGATGGTTACGTATCACAAGCAGTCTTAGGTACCGTTCTTGACCACATTGTCATTTTCTTCAGATCATCTTCTCTATAATCGCATTGCAGTTGAGGGTGTAATTTTGAGTCTTCGGGCTATTTCCCTTAAACTGAAGCCCACCTCTTTCATACCAACATTGCTTTGTGCAGCGGAGTCACCGTTAGCACCCAAAACATACGGAATACATAAAGGCCCATGGCAAGAACTTTTCGACTAACTGTTTGCCTAGAAATCACACGTCCTATTGCTGCAAAAAAAAGGCATCTCGAACTTGCCGCAAAGTGTCGTGATGGTTAGGTATCACAAGCAGTCTTAGGTACCGTTCTTGACCACCCTGTATAATCCTGGGCCTACCAAAACGTCTCTGTCGCTGATAGTCATTTTCTTCAGATCATCTTCTCTATAACTCTATATACAGTTAAAGGTGTAATTTTGAGTCTTTGGGCTATTTCCCTCAAACTGAAGCCCTCCTCTTTCATACCAACATTGCGACCTTTTTGAAAATCACTGAGTTGATGAAATCGACGGGCTGCACGAATTCTAGCGTACATGGTTGTTGCTGGATTAAACCGCATCTAAGGGTTGTTGCATTACTTTTGAGCTACAGTATATAACAACATATATTAAGTTCTATACCAATATGAATTTCTCTATTAAATAAATTTAGGAATTTCTCCAATTCTCCAAATTGGTTATATTTGCCTACATCTGTTTTTATTCAAAACGACGTGGTTACTGAATCAATAGAATTGTACCATTTAATTTCTTTGTTATATAAGGCAAATTCAACTTGAGTAACTAATTTAGCTGTTAAAATGGCACCATATTAATAAATTCTGTATCATTACTTATATTTAATGGTTATTCGACTTATGAAATTTCGCATTCAATTATTTGGAGGTGTTTAACCAATGTATAAGATCATCGTACATTAGCTAAATACTACCAAAAAATTGAAACAGATATTTCATAAATTGAAGAAAGATTAAATAAAATCGATGTTCATATTTTTGTCTTCTAATGCCTGTAGTCTCCTGATGGCGTTACAGACCCTTGGGTTGCTGCACCGACACTGCTGATATCAGATATCGGCACGAATGACTAGTCAACGATAACAAAGTTATACGAAGGACACTCACAGCTTCCTTCTGATGTGTGGCGAAGCTGCTGCCTTGATCGACTTACAACTACTTGGAAGATTTTGTTTTAGAATTACTTCACTGATATGATTAAAACCCATGCAGTTAAAAGAAATAAAATGTTACTGATTATTACTTACTCGAAGGTTTTTTGATTATATTGAAGAAATTGATAAGGCCGTCGCGTATTGTTTGTTGATTTTTTTTGATCTCATCATGATAGCTCGATTCAGATACGATGTTAAAATGTAGATCGTAACTATGCAGTATTTTCTTTTATTATAGTTTAGAATGTAGAACGGATAATAATGGATTGATGGTATGATTAAAACCAATAAAACAAAAGCAATCAGCTTAACAAATGATGAGTTTATTGCCGATTGATTTAAAATGCAATTAATTGACAGAATCTATGTATCAAATGACTTATTCAATGAGATAACAAAATCTAAGTGTCAACTAGCTTATGCAAATTACAAAATTATATCATTTCAATAACTTAATTGCAATGCCGAGCAAGAAAACGCTTGAATTATTTTCATAATTGTACTGCATTTGTTAACCCCTTAAGTACTGAATTATTTGTAGATTTTTAAGCATATAAAACGGATTTAATTTGTTGGTATATGGATTACACATATATACATGATGGTTTGATAATTTTGTCAAAATTGACACTTCTTTTTTTGCTTCCCTATGTTAACTAAATCAATTTTTGTTATCTTTCCATCTTAGTGCTAAAAAGCCGTGGGATGATAACATTTTGGCTCATATTTTTAGTTTGAGGGAAGCAAGCTCTTTTGGCACGTGTTTTCTGTTCTCCCTGTGCCAACCTAGATTTTAAAACAAGTGCAATTACCTGACAAAGACTCACAAAATCTATAGATTTTGCAATGGATTGAACTGAATATAATCAAACGTCCTTTGAATTTCATGAGAGATTTATCTAGTGGTACTGCGCTCTCTGAAATATAGATTTTTGAATGTATTATTCAAATAATCAACTAGATTTCTGGTCTTCGTAATTTTATCATTTCTATACAACTTTTTGTTGTCTGTAAAGTGAAGGAATCTTGAGATATCAAAAAATTCTATCCCGTGACAAAGTGGCTGCAAAAATTGGTTTATAATTCTTCTTTTTGACCAATATGAAATTAATTTAGATTTTTTTACTTGAGACATAATAATACATAATGCAACATATTTTTTCATTTCATCCTGAGTTACTGAAAACCAAAAAAATCAGGGGTAATAATAAAGATAATTGAAATTTGCTTTATTTGCAACTGCAAGGTGTCATAAAAAACGTCAGGCAATTGTTTGCGATCAACGCCTGCCTCTTCTATTCAGATGACGAGTCAGACTCGTCAACCGTAACTTCGCCCAAGTAAGCAGATGACGAGTCTCACTCGTCAAATTTACCTAAAGGGTTAAAACACATTTGTTGTTTGTAGTGGTTTGTCAGGAATATTTTTTATTTGTCAATAATGTGTCCATTCCCCACGAGCAGTGCCATGGAGACCGGATTGCCATTTTTAAATTTAGGGTTACTAGGATCTTTAGGAAGTTATTATAAGGATAATAAGTTGAAAGGATTTTTGGAGAATATTTCTGATAGGAATCGAAGGCGTTCTAGGATGAGGATAACTAGTGGTTTCATAGAGGGGCTAGTTAAAAGGATTTACAGGGCACAACCATAGTCAAGTAATGGACGCCAGATCATCTTATATATTTTTACAAGAACTAATTATATCATTACTTTTGTACGTTAAACTTCTAAAAATGCGTTTTGTTCTAGAGGAAATTTTATCTTTTATTATGGTTTTAAAATTTTGATTTTTTGATCTATGGTTATGTCCAAGTACTTAACGAAAACTATGGGAGGGATCATAGTTTGAGAAATATACTTTCCGAAGTGAATTGTTGGTGCGGTGATAAGCAATTAGGAGCTGCGATTTGTGGGGATTTATTTTAATGCACCATTTTGTAAACCAGTGTTGAAAGGAGTCAATAAGCTCTTGAAGGAATTGAAGGACTTTTGGCAGTGTGGGAACATGTCTGATTAGGGCGGTGTTATCTGCAAATTGCAGGAGATATTTGGATGGGTTAAAGTAGAGAGGATAGGGGTTGTAGACATCAACGCAAAAAATGTTATATAACAGAGGTGAGTGAGAATAGCCTTGAAGGAGTACTTGTTCAGGAGTAAAGGAAGAAGAAAATGAATTAAGGATTTTGACTTTTAGGGATTTATTAGAGAGGAATTGTTTAATAATGAAAATGATATGGGAAGGGATATTTAGGAGGTGGCATTTGTATAGTAAGCCTTGATGCCAGATAGAGTCAAAAACTTTCTGGACATCCAAAAATAGAGCTGCTGAAGTTTTACCTTCAAGATGAGATGTTTGAAAATTTGAAGAAGTTTGATTAAATCGGTTTCTGAAATAATAATAACAATGTGTCCATCCGCTAACAGCCGTGCCACGAAGGCCGGATTGAAACGGACGTTCTACATCCTATTAGAAGAGAATTAGTTTAGGTCATTATTTTAAATAATTGGTCGAATAATATAATAATTTACTATAAACAACGTCAGTCGAAATGTCCAGAAGAAATTAGTTTAAGTCAGTTTGTAAAAGAAGAATCGGTCAAACATCGTTATCGATGTATTTTGTTGCAACAATGTCAGTCGAAAATTATTTATGTGTACCTCTTGTCAGAATCAACGATCGTACGTACTTGTGATTGTAGCCTGACTCCGTTTGTAGTTCACCTAGCCTTTTTACACTCTTTTTTGCAGTCCCTTCCCACGATTATGCATTCCTGGCTTTCTTTACTAACGATTCAAGTGTTTATGTTAGTGGTTCCCATCTCCACACTTCTCGTGTGCTCATGCATACCGAAGCATTCTACGGCTATCTACCTTCATTAGTCGGGTGAGTGGTTTATTTTAACGAAACTTATGCTTATCTTCTTTTTTTCTATCACCTGTGTCTTAATTCAGTTTGTTTAGTCTATGCATTTTAAATTATTTGATATGGTAAATGAACCTTTGTTTATTACAAACAATTGCACTTTCTTTCTTTTGACTTTTCTAATTTTCTGGTCACTAATGTAAAAAAAATATGTTAGCATGTCCTCCTTGGATCATTACAATATTTTCTTATTGCTTATACAATATGTGTCTGGGGAAGCAAAAACTAAGCGAAAATAATATTCCGAATAAAAGGAAAGATATTTATATACATAATTGGAAACATCAACAATTATTAAATTTAATGTGCAATTATAATGGAGAACGATAAAATATTAAAATGTCATGTTGACAGAATATACACATTATTTCTACATATTGAAATATTAATTAATTAAATGGAAATAGTATTTTATTAAAAGAAGAAATGAACTTAAAAGCTGAATAATAACCGCCGGAAGAATACCAATGAAAGATTCTCCATGAGAATAGGCTGAATGGGCTAGAGCGGAAGAACATCTCGAAGAAATGAACTCCGACCGGGTCTCTTCAATTAGAATCTTAGTAATATTATTCACCGTAGCACATTGTTTAATTGTGTAGGCGTTTACTTTGTTGTACATCTTGAATATACTGCATATATTTTTATTCATTTAAGAAGAGAAACAAAGGAAACAACATTCAATACGCAGATCATACTGTTATATTAACCTATAGTATAAACAGCTAAGAAGAACTAATGAACAGAATAGAAGATGCCAGCACTCGCTTGGCCTAGAAATTAACATTAGTAAAACTAAATTTATGGAAATTTTTAAAGAAGCAAATGAAAGATGCGAACTAATAATCAACAACACAATAACAAAGAGAGTGTTACAGTTTGCCTACTTCGAAACCATGATTAATGAGGATTGGGATTACTCACAGGAAATTAGGTGCAGAATCGAGAAAGTAAGAGCTGCATTCAACCAAACGGCTAAATTGTTCAAAAGTCACAGCCTCAGCAGAGTGACTTTTAAGACTTCTTCGATGCTAAATTTTCTTAATATTTTTCTATCGAATGGAGTCATGCACAATAACCGAATCAACACAAAGAAGGCTCCAGGTTTTAGAAATTTGGATATACATGAGAATATTGAGCATCACTTGAGTTGCTAAAAATGCAGTGATGGAACGAATGAAAAAAAAAACTTGGAAGTAGTGAAAACCATCAAGAGAAGAAATCTAGAATACCTTGAACATATTATGAAAAACGAGACCAAATACCTTCTAAAATCTGTTCTCCAAAGGCAAATCTATGGTAAAAGAAGAACAGGAAGAAGAGGAATATCATGGCTTAAAAACTTAAGAACTTTAACAACTATATCGTCTAAGAGATATTTTTTTATGATTAGTTCTTTATTTCCTATGGTAAATAAGAAATCGATGATGTGTTTAATGAATATTTTATTTACTTTTTTTTTATTTTACTTACGTTCTATTTAAAAATATATACATAAAAATACATACACAATTAGCAGAAAGACCACGGGTCGATAGCCGCGAAGAAAATCAAATACAATTGTTATATTACTATGTAACAAATAATAAATAAAAATGTTTGTCTCTCTCTACATACACAAATATGGATATGAAAATTTAAAACACATATTTTATTAAGATTGAAATTAAACATAAGCATGTTAAAGTAATTTAACTATTTCCAATAAGAAAAAAATATTTCTATTAAGGTAAAAATTCGATTTTTGAAGTTAACATTCGAGCACCTGAAGAAGAGAACATAATAGAACAGGAAATTTGTAATTTAGTTCATCTCATGTTCCTTCTTTAATTTATTTATATAAAAAGGGGCTGAAATAAACTTGTATATCGATCGATATTGATATTTCCAGTGTGTAAACTTAACTGTTTCGAAGGTAAATTAATAAAAGTATGCAAACATTTCCATATGGAAAGCTTATGTTCAAGTTTAGATTGCCACTGACTCTGTTGTTAGTAAAGGTTTCTTTGATGATCAGTTTTATTAGTACTTGCCATGTATGGGTTATTTATTCTAATGGAAACTTTGTTATTGAGTATATTATGTCACGTTATTAATAATCAATTATAAACATTTTTTTCAAAATTCAGTGGTATATTTTTAGTTATATTTTTGATTTATTTTCGACGTAATTATTATAAGTTTATTTACTGTAATTATGTTTTTGAACTAAAATGCTTTATTTATGGACATAATAGTAGCAATAAGTATGTGAATTCCATTTAAGATAGCCTTCAAGAAAATTGGAGTTAAGACCACAAAACAATTCACTTATTGAAACAATGGTAGATATTGAATTAACCAAAAACCATTTACGCCTCACAAATTGTATAACTTTCAAAGCAGCACTAGTTCAAATGTATTTGAATAAATAATAAAAGTTATTTTAATTTACGTTAAAATATTTGATTTGTTTTGGTTAAAAAATTATAGAAATTAATTTTACTATTAATAAAAAAAACTTAATATTTAAATTTAAAAAACAATTTATAGTTGTAGTAATAGTTTAAATTTTTGAAGTATTACAGATGGCTAGTCATTTATAATAAGGAACTAATATTACCATTGTTTGCGGCATTAAGCTTCTTATATAATTTGGACGGAGCGTAAACCATAAAGTATTCAATTTAATAAAAAGCTGTATGACCCACAAACCATACTGCAGCATTTTAATATGCTTGATTTATGAGCACATACAGAGCAGCAAATAACTTGGGGCACACTTAATTTTCTACCTGGTGGATGGGGCCTAAATAAAAAGGGAGCGTCCTAAAATTAAGACTGGAGAATTGTTATTTTTTTAGAGCCCGGCGGTTTCTTTGGTGACTTTAATAAAGTAAAATAGTTGGCGCCGTAATGAGAAGCTGCTGCAGCGGCCATAAAAGTCTTCGAGCATAGTTAGAGAACCATAAAAAGATGTCTTACTCGCGAGATTACATAATAACTTTGTGTGCGGCATAAATTCCTGTTCTAAACATTCGGGAATCTTAACTAACAAAGTTAATTTCTGGACGCGTCGTTTTATTGCTGGGGGCTCCTTGCCTTGCCTATAGATAAATCTGCTTGTTAAGTGACATCCAGTTGTGCCCAGATAGTTTGCATCAAGTTATGTTTATATAATGGAATACGCACTGAAATTAGGTTTTCAGATTTCTTTCTAAAACTTTTCGTAATTAAATAACAATGTTTTCATTTAGATTTGTGACAGGAATAAAAAAATATTGCAAGAAAGGTTAATATATTTTGTGTGTCGTGATTAGATTTTATAAATCATTTTGAATTACTAATCTTATTTAGATTTATGATATGTCGTTGAAATTTTAATTATTGTTGGTGCAAACTACCCCTAGGCGTATAGTTTTGGAAGAGCGTGTGGCCGGATGGATGGACCCCGTTGTTATCTATCTGTAGCTACCCGCGACCACACCGGAAGTGCTCTGTTTATATATGGAAGTGTGGGAGTAAGGGGTGAGGGTGTATATGGGTGTATGGTTTATGGAAAGGCCCGTCCAGCAAATAGCCCTGCGCCACCTCAAGTCAGAACCCCTGGCGTAATCCCTTTACACGCGGTCGACTTCATTACTGTATCCACGTGTTAAATAATTTACGGGAACGCTTTGTTCCAACCGGGACAGCCAGAAAACGGCATTACAGGGATAAAAACACCCTTTCCGCGTCTCCCCATATATTGGTTCTCCCCACACGACGACAACTGTATAAACGTAAGGGGTTTGTTTGTTTATTTAGTGGGATGAACTTCTTAAACTCCTTATGTATAGTGGTTTTTCGTTCTCTCTTTCCATTCAATACGCTACAACTTTTTAGACACGAAATGCAGAAGGTAGCGCGTTGTTCAATTTAACCTCAGGAAAAGTTTAAATAAATTACATTTTCACTTTTTCGACTTTAATTTAATTTTCCGATGTGATTTTTCACTGTCGCTCCGGAAACGTTTATTTATTAATATTTAATCCTACTTCCCTCGGGAATAAAATCCTACTCATAATTTTAATAATTTTGTTTACTGTATTTCCACGTCGGATAATAATTTTATAAATTAGCCGTTTCCGTGTTTATATTATTATTACATTTTTATAATATACATTGAATGCACGGGATTATCTATTTTTCGTTTAATATAAATTTTAAATAATACACCAAACAACTTATAAATTATAAGTCACTTTCGTCTACACGTCTTCTTCAAAATGTACATATTACAAATAAAAACAGATTCTATTCAGTACAATATTCTTGTATTGCGGTTGATTTCATTTAAAATACTAAACTAAACTAAACATTTTGATCATTTTTTGCTATTTCACCAATTTATCGAAGAAAAAAAATTGACATAACGAGTTTATATACTATAAAATTATAAGAAAAAACTCAATCGTTCAATTAATAAATCACATCAGATCAAAAGAGATGAAAGTGCTGAATATCTGGGTCAATGATTTTCAGCCGGTGAATCTTGTTAGAAGTACTAGCTGTTTATTTAATATTTTTTAGTAACAGGGGTGGAGGCGAGTTGGAAGTAGATATTTTCTCGCATAAATAAATATACATTCTCTAATTGCACGTTTTACAAGAGAAAGAAATAAAATCACTTTTAGGTTTTTTTATTACCTATAAATTATAAATAAAATTGCATCTATCGTAAATGTATTTTTTTTAAATAATCTAGCGAAACAAATGAATTAATACAAACGATTTAAATGCTTGTTTTTTCAGTTTTTCATAATGAATATATAAAAAAAAAACTATCAACCAGTCATGATTACCAAATACCCAATTTATAAATGGTGTTGGTGAAATATTCAATTATGATCATTAAACAGAAGTAAACAAGCCCGATATGATATAAACATTTTAAATTAAAAACATTAAAATAAAAAGATACCAAGAATGGAATCTTGAAAGTGAATAAAGAAGAAATAATATTTCATAGACGAAGTGTTATATTACATTTTAATGAGAGGTGAAATGATCTTTAATGATGTTTGGATCAAAAGTACACTATGATCTTTGAACCCATCAGCAATAGAGCACAAGAAGTATCTTTAGGCAAATCCCTTATACACATTGATAAAACTACACCAGTTACAATAATGGATACTATTCTGTGTAATTGAGGAAATTGATGCTAGATAGCTAGAATACTTTTCATCAGCTTCATCAATATAATGAAGCATAGATACAGCAGATAAAAAAAACATGACCTTGTCAATACGAACCGACAAGGTTTAAAATAAAATTAATATTGAAAATGCTTTGTTTGTAAAATGCCCCAGTGACATTAAAGCGACTTGTGAAGACAATTAAATAGAATATCCTGAAAAACACAGACAATATATTTTGATGATATAATCATTATAGAAAAGCCTTTAAAGTGTTTTGACGACTTAGAGATTTTTGATTAAATCTCAGCCCAAGGAAATGAAATTTTAAGAAGGAAGAATGTGTTACTGTCGATATTCAAAAGATTACAATGATACAAGAATAACAAGGACTTACGTCAATTTCGAAGTTCTCTCGATGACACATCTTTTATTTTTATTCGGGAAGCATGCTAGCGGTTAAGTGATATTAGAAAATTATATCACTTAACCGCTAGCATGCTTCCCGAATAAAAATAAATTATAATATTATATAAATAATACAATGAAACAAGGAAAACCAGGATCCATGTCAAAAAAAAACTAAATAATGCAATTACAGACGTGGAAGTTTTATGTTATTCATTATTAGATGGAATATTTGTTTTGGACACCGATGTAAGTAATATGAGAATTTG
This sequence comes from Ontholestes murinus, assembly GCA_963969525.1. Classification (NCBI taxonomy): domain Eukaryota; kingdom Metazoa; phylum Arthropoda; class Insecta; order Coleoptera; family Staphylinidae; genus Ontholestes; species Ontholestes murinus. The sequence continues at coordinate 29,750,298 of OZ018393.1, read as the reverse complement.
AGCTCTCATACAACAAATTCAAAATGAGCAAGAGCATTTGTTTACTACAGTAAAACTCTTTTAAAACAACGAAACATCTTATAGTATTAAAATATAAAAATTATTTTTTGGGAAGGAAATTATTATTAAGAATAAACTATGCTTGAATATCTCTTGTATCTGTAATAACAAGTTGTCAAATATCTGGAAAAGTTTTGAAAGTTTGATATTGATAGTAAATACCCAGTTTGAACAATTCACAGGAACGCAGATTTTTGCAGCATACGAACAACACAGAATCGAAAGACAGTCAAGTATAACGAACAATATTGCCAATATACCAAAACTTTTGATGAAATGGAAGAAACAAAATAGAAAGAAAATGCAGAATAGTTAAAAAAAAAATGTTATTTTCATTAATTGGATAATAGACACCTAAAACGTATTCTTAAAAATTGAGAGGGTTAAGCAAAACGAATGCAGATTTTCATCTCTAGGAGCAGGATATCATAACTGTAAGAAATTCAGAATTAATCTTCCGCTAGACATATGGATGTCCGAACACTACGTCGTCAGTTCATTAAAATAAATTGTACATGGTCCGGAATAAGAGTATGACGTTTTTTGAGAAAATCATAACTCAGAGAATTTTCAATTAAATCAACATTTTATTTGTTTAATAGGTGAGTGTGGATTTACCATTTTGTATTCATATCAAAGAAAAGTTTTAAAAATCATTCATGTATGGAAAATAATGTCATCTAAGTGATATCTCTTCCACACACTCCTGAAGTCGAGTAGAGAAGTTGTTCATCAAGGGTCTATGGTTTCTCAATAACTACGCGGACCCTTAGGTACCCCACAGAAAAAAAAACACAGGGCGAAAGATTAAGATCGTGGGGGCCACTCGATGTCCCTCGTAGCGAAATGAGTCGCCCTGGAAAATGTTCTCTCAAAAATGCTATATACTCCCTTGGGACAAGTTGCTGGAAAAATACTCTTTTAATATCAATATCAGGCCTTGTCAACTCTGGAAGAAAAATTCACGCAGCATGATGACGTAACGTTGTCAGCTGACAGTTACTGTGCCGTCTCGAGGTACTCCAGGCTTCAACGATCCTCTAGTATGGAGGTTCTGCACCCACTTCAGGATGGTGTTTCGCATAGGAACACAAGCATGCCTTTTAACATTGAATTGTATTCGAAATCTGCGTTGTGTAGCAAATACAAAAGGCCCCGTAAGTGTTGTAAACAAATATGAGTTGCTCTAGCGTTCCACGATTCCATAATGACTAAACCAGACAAAATCGCAAAGCGAATGGTCACATATCGACCATTCCGAAAATGTTAGACCTCCACCCCAGCCTCTTCGCGTTTCGCGTTCCAAAAACATTATACTTTCCTGCCGGACCCGTTAATGTTGCTGGGCTAATCTCGGAGTCTCATCCACGAAATAAATACAATATCGTAGTACAAGATTATTTCACTAGATATTTTGACTTACACTTATTATTAAATCTAGAAGCATCAACAATGATAAAAGCACTGGCTAACACAACTAACAAAACGTGGACAACAGTTTCACATCCGCAATTCAATGGTATAGTGAACCAAATGAATATAACTATGAGTCGTTAGTATGGTATGGCTTCTTTATAAAGTTTAAAACATCATAAGGTAGTCTACCAAATTGTAAATTGACGTGGTTTGTAGGATTCAAATTTACGTCTGTCAAATATGTAAGGTATTGATCAACTAAATAAATTTCATGGGTAGTAAGTACCTTGTGTAGATTAGAGGTATGTATAAGGTGGAGCAAAAAACGAGCGATTTTAAACAGTCTGTAATATAGAAGATTTTTGATTGTCAAATAAAATTTTTATTTGATTAAAGAACATAAAAAACCATGAATTTTTTTGATTTTTGAAAATATCCTCAGGACGATGACTTTCATTTAGGCGTACACATTTTCCCAATCATGATCTGAAATGAATTCATATTGCTTGGGTAAGTTGTTCAACTTTGTGTCGGATCCTTTCTTCTAAGGCTTGAATAGTTTATGGTGACCCCACAAGAAAAAGTAGAACGTTCTGAGGTCCGAAGAACGAGAAGTCCCATTTAGAGAAATCACGGTAATAACCCATTGACAATATTCATGCTTACGCTGAATGGGAGGTTGATCCGCCCTGTTGAAAAAATGTTTTCTCGTTAACTCCGTACCATGTAATCTGTGGAACAAAAAGTTTTCCAGTCTATGGGCGTATTTTTGTTAGGTTACTGTCACGCCATTGCCATAAGTATTTCCAAAATGGTAGGTTCTTATAATCCCTGATGAAGATATAGCATACTACACAGTAACTTTTGTGAGCTGAACAATTACAATTTCGATAAAATGCTTTCACGGCGTACGCGTGCTCCTGTGAGGTCTAATGCTTTATTATTACTAAATAATAATACGCAGAAAACATTGCCGACAGGATCCCTACCACCTCTTAACAATATGGCTCAGCTGGCGGGATATTTAAAATAACTTATTTCTGCCCCACCCTTCATACCAATGCATTATATGAGTAGGTAGGTTGAAAGATTGTGATAATGTGTAACATGGACGTAGTTGTTATAGAAGATTGGTAATAAAGTAGCAAAAGATATTAATTCAATTAAGGAGATAAGGTAGTTTTTTTAATTTTTTAAACAGCAAGTTATAATACCAAACTATATTAGTAAGATTTAACGGATTTCAGGCATTTAATATTTGCTATTTAGCAGTTTGAAGTAGAATATAAGTCGGCAAGGAAGTAGAGCGAGGTTCTATACTATACTGGAAGTAGAATAATTATCACCAAATTACCCTGCTTTCAATCTTTAAACATCTAATGCGTTTTGGCCAGCCTTGGAAATTCAGGTCTGAAAATGATATATTTTATTAAGCATTAAAGAGCGATGTCAAAACCAGGGGCGCTGTTCTTACTTTTATGAAGGCAAGCAATAAAATCTTTGCCTTTTATATTGACATCCAGAGTATAAGGAATGGAGTTTATCGTAATATGTATTTGCTGAATTTAACAAGTCATCAAAAAAATTACGAATTGTCATGATTAAGTCAATAATGACTGAAATAATTACTAAACTTAGAATAATAATGATAATTTTATAGAATAAGCTAACACTGATTTGCGTAAAATCACACTAATAATTCTGGGGTATAAATGATATACCGAAACTATTGAAAATTACACAGATATCATTATTGTTACTTGAAAGATATCCAAATTTGTTACTAATTATAATATACAGACTGATTTAGAATTTAATAAACATTTCTAAAGAAGAAAACACGGGAAATTATTTATTTGATTGAAAATACCTCTTCTGTAAGTTAAATTTATTTTCTATTGTTTTTGTAATTGACAAATATAAAAATTTTATATTGTTTTTAACTTCTTGTTCTAATGTAAATTCAATGTTAGAGTGTATGTTATTGATCTCAGTTAGATCCCTCTGTAATTGTCGGTCTGTACCTTTAAAGATTGAAACAATGTCATCCTCATACCTGTACCAAAACTTAAATGTTTTTTGTAGACTCTAGATATAATATTTGTTGAGTAATATCATGCATGCAAATTTCAGCTAATAGGGGACTTAATGGGGAGCTCACTGCCAAGACTTCTTCTTGTTATTTGATTTTATTAACAAATGAAAAATAACCATTTTTCAAAATTATTTCTGTGAGATTTAAAAATTGTTGGGTTATGAACGGAATGATATTGTATGATTCTAAATGTTGTTTAATAAGTGTTATGCACTTTAGTGGGGCTATGTTACATATTACTTACGTCAAATGATACTAGCTTAATATTGGGTTCTGAATGGAAATTATTTAAATGTTTAGTTAAATCTATTGCATTTATAATTGATTGTGGGTCTCTAAATTGGGTTAACACTTTGAAAAGCTTATTAAGTTTAATTGATAAATGGTAGGCTGGAGATTTTATATATGTAACAACAGGTCCTATTGGGTTATCTAATTGGTGGATTTTTATTATTCCATATAATCTAGGTTAGGTTGGATTCATTGGAAGAATGTTGTATTGTTTTTTTTTGTGAAATGATGCTACGACAATCATAAATTACTAATTTTAAAATTCTTCTGAATTCAAAAGTTGAATCTTTTTCTAAGCTCTTTTATTCTGGAATTATTAATAAAATTATTTACTTTTTTTAAATAATCTGATTTATTTAATATTACAGAAAAATTACCATTGTCTACTTTTGTTATAGTTATATCTTCTATTTTTACTTTATGTTTTATGTTTTTAATTAATTTTGAATCGAATTTGTTATCAAGTTCAGTTTGTTTAATAAGTTTAGCAATCTTCTCTTTGTTTAAGTGACAATCACTAACATTTTTAGTACAATTTCTGTTTCTAAAATTAACGTTTCTTAAAAATTTATACAATTTATATTGGGTGAATATTTAGGACCTAATTCTAGCAATAACTCTACTATGAAAATTATAGGTGTTTGTTCTGGTTCTATTAGCATTAGTATTACGGGATTGTACGTATCGTATTCTTTCAATTTTCTTCTATTGTACCTGAGATTTCTTGTAGATAGTAGCACAAACATTGCTTCTTACGTAGTCATCTCGGTGTAGCTGATTTAGCTTTTTTACTTGCTGCTAATCGCAAAAAAGAAGGTTTCATATGGTAAAATTTTGCACATAAGATTATTTATATACATAGAGGGAAATATTACTGACAGTTAAATATTGTACTTGTTTCCATCGGCTGTATTGATTGTTTACATAGTTTTTACTATTATTTTCAAAAATATGACTCTACACACTTATGACTTAAATCAGTTAAAATTATAGTATATATTTAGTTATAAAACTTAGGACATTAGAAAAAAATTGTATCTTATAATATATAAAATATCAGATTAAGTTAACTAGTGACACATACGTAGATATAAATAGAATAACAATGTAGCATAATGATGATGATTTTACGTTGAAAATAAAGTTTGTACATTAAAAGGATTAACATTTAATCATTAATTTAAGGATTTAACAAAATTATAATCACGCTCTCAATAAATTAATAATATTTAATTAAGTGCGCTTAAATTGTTATACAGAAACGAGATTTTACAAATTATAGCAAAAAATTTAATTTACATGCAGCGAAACATGCACATGCAATCAAATTAATTTAATACAAGTATACACCAAGCTGTATAATTTTGTAGAAACGATAAAGGAAAGAACTTAATTGTATATTATAATATATTTTCACCTATTTATAAACTTTTATTATATAACCTGCTATGGATTAATATATTAATAATATTGCAAACTGTTTTATTGAAATCCATTAATTTTTATTACACTGTGTCGGTAAATCAAGCTGATACTTGCAGTTAAAAAAATGAATATATTCTTAGAATATGGCATTTGAAAACAGGTAGATCTGCAACAATATTCCTCCAAAGCGATAAATTAAATTTTATGTAAACATTATATGAACCGAAATGTAGTTCATATTGTTTCCATAAGATATAATTTTCTCGTTTAAATCAGTATTACAAATGACAACAATTAGCTGTTTAAAACTGTGAAAATTTTTATCAAATCATGTCGTAAAGTAAAATCTTGTGTTTCTTAAAAGTGTTCTTTTAAATAACCCGTCGCTATAGGTACCAGCATATGTAGAACAAGATCCAAATATTTGATGTTTGAAATATGAAATTTTCAGAGCAAATATCAATAAAACCTATCAGAGTTTACCATTAGTATAGTTTCTTAAATTTGACTAGAAATTTAATGGTAGTAATATGATATTACATTAAAAAACATTCAAAATTTCTCGACGATATTTTATTGAAAATGGTTTATTATAAAAAAAATAATTTATTATGAAAACATATCTAAAAAATATTACTAAATATATTATGAGCTTAGCAAAAGCATTTGCTATATAACACATATTAGAAATAAATAATTTGCTAAAACAAAGTTCCTCCTAAAAAGTGGACAAGAACACCTGCCTTCCCAACATCGTGGACCAAAAAGGGTTTGAGCGTAAGAACATGATTTGTAATTATGAAGTCTGCCCGTTCTTCTTGTTTTTAAATTTTACATATCTTTTTGTAATAATTTATTTTGATATGTATTTATTAAGAGAAATAAATTTTTTACTTATGTCAAGTTTTATGAAACATAACTTAGTAAGAATATTTTTTATTGTTTCGTATGTAACTTTTAGTACTTTAGTAGTTATAACTAAATAAATTATGTTTTGTTACCAACTATAAGATATATCAGGAATAAAGGTATACTAACATTAAATGTAGTGTTTGTATTTCTGTTATGATAGGTATACTAGTTTAAAAAGGATTAAGGTAATTAAAAGAATCCATTTATAATAAATAAAGCTGCCTTGATAATATTAAATAAAGAGTGGGAATGACATTTTTAACCGATACGTTAAAATTCTAACCTAATATAAGATTGTGCTTATTAGTTAATATTGTATACACCTTCACCTATTTTCATAATAGGTATGTAGAGAAACGTTGGATAGATTTTTCTATATTTATGAATAATTTAATACGTTTTTGCCTCTCGAGCATTTTGCTCTAAATAATCTAGTTAGATAAAGAAGCAATACTAGATAATTATATATTTTACAATATTAAAACTAATATAGAATTTATAGAGCATATACAGTACTGTACTTAATCGACAATTGATTGTTATATGATTGTACGTTATGTACCTTAGGTTCCCCCTTTAACCGTTTAAATATTTAGATGTACTTGGAGCCGAATATTGATTTCTTCTATCTATTTATATCTAAAAATAATATGCCGTATAAAGTTCCTATAAAAGTATTATGTAATTATAGTCCACTTCAAGAAGAAATAATATTGTAAAAAACATGTTATGCATATTTTATATAAAAATAGGAATCATAATGCCTATACTTCATGTATTTATCTAAGATTCATTGCAGAAAGATAGTTATATATTAGGTTTCTAAGCATTTTTTAATTGCTACAAAATATTTTAATAACTAAAATAGTTGGGACTGAAATTAGGCAATAATCCGTATAAAATACCAGTACTTAGCTATTATTGTTAGAGTTCAGATACAATTACTTTGTTTTAAGCTATAAATTTAGGTCTGAATTTATGAATGTTGTTATTTACGTAATGAGAACTGGCAACACTGGTATTGCCTCGCGAAATCTGCCATTGCCATCGTAAAGTTTGATATTTATGATGTTATACGTAATCAGAACGTTTAGAGGTGAGAGCACTATGGCTCAGCTTAAGAACAGTGCATGATGCTCAAAAAAATGTTCGATTGATATTGCAAAATGATTTCAAAATACAACTGTGGTACATCCAAAGCCGTAAACATCGTCACAGTTGATTTATGCATATGAGTCAGAAAAAAAGGCCAATCAGCAGTTGTGTGTGTGTGTTTCAATGTGAAGCAAAGTAAATCAAAGTTGTACGTTCTCGAAGAGTTTAGAAGCAAATGATGGCGACTTTCTTTACGAAAATGAGACATGTAGTAACTGTGGCTACCGACTGTTAATTTAGTGTAGTATTCGACTATTTGTTTGCCTGGAGTTTTCAGTAAATTCCGCGCTTGCAGAATATCAACAGAGATCCGGCAGTGATCAAAAGCACGATGAGTCGTTGTTCAAAGCATGTGACATCATCGTCACAAGGCCTGATCTCCCGCGATCCGGCCATGCACAGCTATAACCAATGTAATGTCGGAGCGTGCGATCACTTTCATTCGAGATGATAGACGTATCATAATCAAATACCTCGCTGCTCATCTGGACGTCTCTGTCACAATTGTTCACCGGTTTGAATATTCAAAGGTTTGTTCCTACTGGATGCCGCGATGTCTAACCGAAGAGTAAAGGAGAAACATCTGTACATCACTTCGAACCCGAAATAAAACGGCAATCAATGGAGTGGCGCCACACCCACTCACCTACCGTTTTCTTGGTCTAAAGTCTAAAGCCATACCCTCAGCTCCTAGTCTTAGCTACAGTCTTCTGGGATTCTAAAGGAGTTATTCTGTTCGTAGTCCTTCCCTATGGCCAATTAATTAATTTTAAAGTTTATTGTACAACAAAAACCAAACTAAAACTGGTATCGTGCAAGCATACAAGTGAAGGTGGTGTAAAAGTGTAGCATTGAATGAAGATAACGTTGTAGTAAAAGATTTGAAGAATAACATTGTGTATTTGAATGCTGAATAAAACAACCCTTGTTTCAGAAAATAAAAATTGTTGCAATATATATTAAATCCCCTCGTATTTACAGTATAAAAATATCAAATAATACATATTTATTTATGGTACATCTATAATATATTAAAATTTAAACTTAAGATGGTGTAAGAAATATTTTTAACATTGAAGTTGAAATCGTGACATGAGTTGGGTACATGGATTATTGAGTTTCTTTTTTGTCAAGCAGTACTCTTATCGAAAGCTGGCTTGCGTACATGAAGAACACTAATCTTGCGCAGAACTCGTTATTTATGCAAGGTTTTTAAGTAATGTAGGACGGTGTTTGTTCGAAGTTTCTTTTTAGAAGAAATCCCTGTATTGTTTTAATAATTAGTGCATCTCGACATTTCGATAGCTGATGAGAAAGTAAATGTGTTTTTGAAATGGGGCTATATGTTTTGTACTTTTAAATGTGTCATTGGTTGTTCACATATCTGTATTCTATTTATCGGTATTGTTAATTGTTGCTATACTGCTAGTTTATGTATACAGTTAATTATATTGTGAGTGAACTTGTGTTGTAACAAAGCAGTAACAAAATTAGCGCAAGATTTGAACTAAATAGTAAACACAGATTTTAGTCTTTAGACTGTCACTTTTTATTGAACCATAAAGTATAGGAACAACACATAGGTCAAATGGCCTCCTCGGCTACGCTGGCATATACACAATCTTTTGTTGAAGTTTTCCATGACTAGTAGGCATAATTGTGGTTGAATTTCGTTGATGCAGTGTTTAATTTCCTCCTGTAATATACGGTGGTTATGAAATTGTTGACATAGACCTTCAACTTGAAATAACATCATAAAAATCTAATTGTCTAAATCTAAATCTAAAGATCTATGTGGCCAATTCTGTTCACTAAAACGAGAGAGTAGACGACGAGAAAATATCTCATGCAGTAATTGAATTGTTCAACCATATGAGCCATACAACCCTCATGGCACCGTCTTGTTGAAATCACACATTGGCTACATCAATATCATCCAATTTCAACAGAAAAAACTGTTATCAAATCGCGATATCGAGTACCAGTAACAGACACTTTTCAATTTATTTTGAGTATGCGCTGTAGAGAGCTTCTTGAAATTTGACATTCTTGCTCACGATACGAAATTGTTGTTCTAGGACTGTCACTAAAATTCTCACGCACTGCTTCAATATTTGACATTTGAATGACTTGTTTTTAGAGGACCAATGTGTTTAGTGCCCCTAGCTGATCCAGTTACCCTGAATTTTTTAATTAATCTCTTCACAGTGGATGAAGTTATAACACTAGTCCGACTATTCTTTGTGCAAAATTTTTTAACTTTGATCGTCGAACTTATTTTTGAGATATTTGTCAACAATAAAAACACGTTGTGTAACACTAAACTCTCAGCTGTAAAATTGTTATTATTTCAGAGTTGCCAACAATTTACTGTACAAATGGCGGTAAATTGAAATTTTGCGTTAGTTTTGGGATACCCTTTATTAGTATTTTGTGTAGAGAGATGTGGTACTGTTTGAAATGGAAGTCTGTGTTTGTGTGTAGGTATGGTTTTTCTGCGTGCTTCTTTGCAGTTTAGCGGGTAACATATTATTAGAGGTTTTAGGCAAATTACTTGAAATATGTTGTATTTTTGTCGTATTGAATTTGGAGCACGCTCTTTTTCCTTTTGCCTTGGAGTAACCGGCTTCCTCAGTTTCCATTATGTTACTTTGACTATCCCTTTCCATTATCTAAAGAAACTCACAAGAAAGATGATGGTTTCTTCTTGGGATTAAAGGTGACAGGCTGGAATTTGTATCTGTGATAATACTTTCCATTCTTACTACGCTGTAGGAGAGTGATTTCTTCGTTTGGAACTCCTAACACGTCCGTCTTCTTCGATGTGGAAGACGTACCACCGGTCAGTCATTAGTTCTCGGTGTTGACCAGCCAGGAGCTTAATTATATGCTCCATATCCAGAGGCTGACCGGACAACCGTATTGTAGCCTTTATCAGCCTAGAGAGGTGGTCAATTTTGATCATCATTAATTTTACCCCTGTCGATAGTGGGGATAGTTAACTTAAAATGACTTAAAATGATCGATCCATACTGGTTATCCTGAGGATATATCAGAATATAGTCATTGATCGAAGATGGGGTTGGCAACGTCCGATATGAAGGTAAGAGCACCATCCAAGATCTTAACCTGGTGCTCTATAAACTTCTCCAAGAAGTGTTAGCGGACAATTATCGCTACTGGAAGGTCTCTGTTATTTACTCATCTGGTGTCCACGACGCTGATGAAATGTTCTGGTTTTGGACAGCCTACGCTGCAAGGCGGGCCTTACTTCTTCTTTTAGCTTCAGCTCCGCTAATCCTTTTCCGGAATTTAGGAGCTACGGAAGAAATATCTGAAACAGGTGGATTAACAGAACTGTCAGCCCTCTTCGAAAGTGAAGGAAGCTTCTTCGTTAGTTTTGTAGAGTGTATCCAAAGACACATTCGCTAGAGATATTGCTATGGTTTTGGATTCCATGTAGGTTAAAATTCGTTTAAAATTCGTCTCACGCAGTCCCTATCCACCAAGGATACCACAAACTTTATTTATTTATTTAATTTATTGATTAGACATGGATAAATTTAACGACATACAAATAAGAGAAAAATATCAAAATAATATTAAAGAACTAATAGAAAAACAAAACAATAAATAGGAATATTGAAGAATCATTGAGAAGCTTCAAATATATAATTACAGAAGCAAAAAAAACGGGCATGCGGAGAAATAAGAAATAACATAAATAGAAAACAAATGAAGAGATAAAAATGAAAAAAATGAAATGGAAAGAATATTTAAACACAAACAGAGAAGAGGACTACAAAGAATACAAAAAGCAGAGGGAAAATGTCAAATAGGTGGTAAAATGAGCCAAAGAAAACACATAGAAATACTATGGAAGAGAACTTTAAAGGAAATCAGAAATTAATTCACAGAATGATAAGAAAACAAAAAAAGGAAACATATAATATTAACTCAGATCAAAGATAATTCTGGAAAAATAATTAACGATGGTGCAAAAAAATGCTAAGGTTGAAAGTGAAAGACTTGCTGGGGAAGACAAAGAGACAGAAGAAGTAGAAGAAGAAAATGATAAAAGGGACACACCAGAAGAGGACGAAGGCGATATGACAGAAGAAGAAATAAAGAGTATTAAAAAAATTTAAAAAAGGAAAGTTTCTTACACATGAAAACATACAATCAGAACCATTAAAATACATGGGTAAAGCAGGATAATGTTTACTACGAAAAATTTTAAACTTAATATGGAAACCTAAGGAATGGGGGAGGCAATAATATTTCCAATATACAAAAAAGAAGATACTAAGGAAGGCAACAACTAAAGAGGAATAGCATTAATATGCACAACAGCTAGGATATACGAAGCAATACTAACATACATATTGGAAAAGAAAACAGAAAAAGATATGGAAAAATCCCAAGGCTTCAGAAGAGGGCATTCAATTCAAGGCCATATTTTTTCAATAGAAAATATAATTGAATAAAAAAAAATATTAGAGAAAAGTGCTGATAGCATAGATCGACCTGTATTAATATAAATCAGAAATAAAACGTACTTCCCAGTATATTGTAAGGGGACAATTGGGGCTGTATGGCGGGTGTTTCCTAATAAATTTTCTCTAATTTTTCTTAAATCAATGCAGCTGTGTGTGACCGAGCGTTGTCATAAAGAAGAATCATATTCGGATGGGCATGCCTTGTCTTTTCCGTCGATAAGCCAGTTTGGCTTCAGGAAAGAACTTGCGATAATATTAATCATTGACTGCACGTCGCTCATGAAGATAATTAAAAAGCATTATGCCTTTTCTATTCCAAAAATACTTGCAAGAACTTTTCTCGCAGACATGCGTGTTTTGGCTTTTAGAGGGGGAGCTTCTCCAGGTTGTTTGATGACCATGCTTGCATATTTAGATTCACCAATGTCTCATCATCTTTTGCTTGGTGTCCCGCCAAAAGCCTCCCGCAGATGGCAAGACGGTTTGCTTTGTCATCTTCCATCAGTATCCACCTTGCCAAATATTTTCGTTAATTCAACTCATTGGAAGTGACTGATTAAGCACGTAGACTGCAAGTTGCCGGTCAGTTTCAAACAGCTCACGATTGGTACCAATGTTCGCATCAGTAATTCATGTTTGTGGTCGGCATGCATGACTCACGTTTCCTACCGCTATGCAACCACTTAAAAATGTTTATAGCGAACTGTGCAGTTAGTCGACGCAAAATTTCTGAAGGTTTTACGCCTTCCCGCGCTAAAAATTTAATGATGATGCGTTGCTCAACAGACGTATGCACCTCGGGCTCAGACGTGATGTTACTGGTGGCATTTAGTGAACCAAAGCGGCGTCCTTCCCTCCAATTGATAATTATCTCCAACACATTCAGCACTTCACCTCGCGACAAATAAATATTAAAAAATCCGCTTTATATTTGATACACCCTCGTATTTTAATGGGCATACAGAATAAATCATATTTTTTAGCAATACTAGCAGTACACTTCCAAAACATCCAATTCATATCCCTTGCAAATCAATTATTTTTTTATGAATAAAAAAACTTATTATAGGAATAGAAAATAAGGGATTATAACTTGGATATAATGTCCCTAAACTTTTATACCTCCGTATAAAAAAGAATTATGTTGTTTTATCAGAAAATGTAAGTAATGATAAGTTTTATCAATGTAGAAATAGGTAATATTTTCTTCTCTAAGCCAAAATATAATATTGAAATCATTTTGACGAAACCATCAATCAGTAAAAATAAAAAATTGAAATAAGAAATAATGGCAGCTAACAAATAAGTATTGAATTATTAAAATAAAAATATTGAAATGTAAAAAAACTTAGTCTTGCATATACGATACAATAATGAAATCTTATTAACTGATAGTGCAAATTTATGTCTGAGACGTATTAGTGAATTGTTTAGAAATAATTACGTTCGGGATATAAAAAGTACCCACTCAGGACATTAGTTAATAATAAAATGAATAATTTAAAAATTTAAAAATATTTCGAAAATCTACAGCAATAAGTTGTTAAAATCCAATATGTGATTAATAGAGTGTAATACTGTGTTTCTAATTACTCCGTGTCAAGTATAAAAATTAGGAATATTTTTATTTTATCAAGTTATATTAATACTACTAAAAACATTAAATTTTAATAATACAAAATTTGTTTTAAATGTGGGAAACACTATTATTGTAAATAATCTTATTATTTGTATTATAAAATGTAACTGATAGATAGATGCAGTACTTTATCATGTTCCTAGCGTAACTAGCTGAGTGCTTCGAACCACAATCTTAAGCGGTGATAATATCCAGTTCGGGTTTGCACTAAAAGTTCTTGTTACACATTTGCATGCATTTACATAACACACATTAGATTTAGATTAATACCCTTTCGGTAATGGCTGCATCTTTAAGAGGATTATACCTAAGCAAAGAGATATAAATGGAAGGTGAGTTTGTAATCGCTTAAATAACATTTAGGTAAATTAAGCCCTTCGGGTATGAATTAGTTCTTATAATATAAAACATACACTGGCTGTAAAATAAAGAATCAGATATGAATACAGCAATATTCCTCTGAATGGAAATTGCAAACATTTCACATGGATCCGGGCGTAAGCAGAAAGAAGGTATTGGATGCAATAAATTGATTCAGCATCAGTGAAACATATCGTTTTTATTCAAACAAAGCAATCTAATACAATGTGTCCAAGCCTATGGTTAAATTGCATTGATTTTTCGGAGATGCGAGCGTGCTTAGCTCTGAATTTACGAGGGGCGGATAGCCTATCCATTTGAGATTTCTTTTAAACTAGTGAAACGGGTTAATATGGATTTCCCATGAAAAAGTTACCAAAGGCAATATATTGGAGGCGGGTAATAAATGTTACCTGGAATCGTATATCAGAATAACGCGGCTATAATTTCCGTACTGGGCAATTAGGAGCGGCAGTCTTTAATGAAACTACATGTAGGGCTACTTGGTGATAGAAGCTCTTTCAAACTAAACGCAATGTACAGAATTGATATTAAGGATACGCTCTTGATTAAAGGATCGGTATTGAAATGAGTTTGATTCCTATAATTCTGTTTTAATTATAAATCTGTCGTAGTTAAAATCATTTTGGTTCGCTGATGTTTATATAAATCCTAGGGTTAAAGGGATGAATATATTTATACTTAACATATGCTATTATTAAATATTATTTTTTATATCTTGTTTACAAGACTATATTCATTATTGAATGTTCAATAATAATATTAATTTATTAGTGCTATTTAACCCTTGAGGTTTTTACACAAGTCAATACATTTAGGATTGTAAGTTGAAGCGTTAGTATTGAAAGTAAAGACTTTATTACAAAATCAACAAGATATCATACGTTTACATATTAAAATTGGCTATAAAGATAAAATATCAATAATATCATAAAAATTAAGTATAATATTAGGTGTAACATTGAAGCTAACAATAAATAAAATCCCAAAATACATGCACATATGTAATTTAAAATCTAGTAAGATTAAATTACATCACATACATATCAATTTGAAATCAGGTGTAAAAATAAAAAAATAATGGCAAATAAAATCTTTAAAATATTCATCACATTATCAAAAATTATTTTGAAGATCATTCACAATCGTATATATATATAAAAATATAATGCCAATATAAGCGAGATACAATTTAGATTCCGCAACAATCTTGGCACGCGAGAAACCTCTTTCGGAATGAGTGTCTTGGTCCAACGATGCCTTGATATGAAAGTAGATTTATATCTATGCTTTATTAACTACAAAATGGCATTTGATAAACTACAACACGACAAAATAATGAACAACCTAGAAGAAAACGGGCTTGATTCGAACGATATCCGTCTAATTAAAAACTTATATTGAAACCAGAAAGCTGTAATAAACGTCGATGGACAACAATCCAAAGAGATCGAAATCCGAAGAGGTGTTAGGCAAGGATGCATACTATCCCCTATCTTGTTCAATATGTACGCAGAATCTATTCTTAAAGAAACTTTGACTGAAAGTTCTGGAGAGGTAATAATAAACGGAAGAACAATTAACATTTTTTGGTATGCAGATGATACTGTGCTAATAACAACCAGTAACATGGATCTTCAAAATATGCTATACCACTACGGATTGAAGCTAAATCTAAAGAAAACTAAATATATGATTGTGACCAAGACCCATAACAATAACATCCTCGACCAGACTATAGAAACCAACAGAGTAAAAGGTTAACAATATTTGGGCACCTGGTTTAAAGATAACAATGAGCAAACTACAGAAGTAAATAAACGAATTTAGATCGCGAGATCGGCTTTCGTTAATATGAAACAGCTCCTTGCTAATTGTAATCTAAATTTACAGCTAAGAATACGCAAGGTGAGATGCTACATTTTTTCAATTTTGTTATATGGAGGCGTGGACGCTTAAGAAAAATAACAACAAAAAGATAGAGGCATTTGAATTGTGGGTCTATCGGCGCATGCTAAAAATATCATGGACAGACCATATAACAAATAAGGAAGTTATGCACCGAGTCCAAAAAGAAAAAGGGCTTGTTCAGACCATTAAGAAACGAAAAGAAAGGAAAAATAAACAATAAAAGATCAAATGGGCGACGAAGAACTTCCAGGTTCAAAAACCTTGGAGAGTGGTATGGACAGACATCTAGCGAACTATTTAGAGCTGATGTATCTAAATAATCATAGCTAACCTCCGTTAGGAGACAGCACCCTAAGAAGAAGTCGAGTGAAAAAAAACATGAAAACTCGTGAAGTCCGCCTTCAAGGTCTATGCTCAAAATTTTAAAGTGATTTAGTGTATTTATGAATTTTTTTAATAAATCTTGTAAAGCAAATAAACTAAACTAAACATTTTAAAACAAAAAAACATTCATATTATTAAATACATATTTACATATTAAAATTCGATGTTAGAAACAAATAATTGCTCAGCCGCTACTGAGAAACTCATCAATATTATAAAATGCTTTCCACAGTAGGTATTGTTTATTGCATCCTTTAAACTATTTCATTGACAACGTTTGGCCAGTACAAGGTAAAGAAATAAAAAGTTTTATGCAGTAGTATCTTGTGCCGGTCTGACTTTGTCAAACGATTAGCATTAATACGGATGTCATTATTTTGCTTCATGTCATATGAGAAGCATTACTTTGGTTGAAATGTTTTTACGAATATACAGTAGACATTTTCGAATATAAACACAGGGTTCTGATATGATCTTCAGAGATATGAAAGCTTCTCGACAGTCTGCTCTATACAGGGTCCTGCAACAGTGCGTCAGGCTTTCCTAGCGCCTTTCTCGTAAGAGATAGAAAAAAATGTTTCATATAAAAATTTATTGAATTAAAAATCTCTATGCCGTAAAATTATTTTCAAATATACAGGGTGTCCCAATTTTGCGGTATAACAAAAGCAAACATTTTTTTAATGGAACACCATGTATATTTTTTCATTTTATAATTTGGATAGTATTTTATAACTTAAACCTTTTTTTGGTTTTCAATTTCGATATGGCATTTTCGAGTTATTGACGTTTTTCTGAAAAAAAATGTAAAAAGCGGAGGTTCAAAAAAAAAAATATTCTGATGTTGTATTTAAAATTTAAGAAATTTTCTTTTTCCTATGGTTGGTCATAAGTACTGTTTATGTACCAGTGTTAAAAATTTTCACTTTTGAGAAACCCTGCCTTTGTATCAGACACGCCATTTTCTAAAATTTCAAATTGTCGTAACTCTTTTTTTTTAAATGGAATCATATATTTTTTAAAATTTCATATTATTCTGCATCTAATTTCCTACAAAAAATATTAAGCATACCCTATACCTAAAAGTGATATTTTTCAAGATATAAAAAAAATTATATTTCAAACGGTCCTTGAATACGAATTTGTTTTTTAATAGATAGCCATGACTGAAAAAATGCATTTGTCAATTAAACAATTAGTTTGAAATGTAAATCTCTTTGATATTTGCTGCAAAGTGATTCTCTGTTTCGCGGTAAAAGAGACAGCAAATTATCATTATGGATTTCGAAAAGGACGAACTAGTCGATACGATTTTTGTATTAAGAGAGGCTGCTGGAAATTGTTTATTGGTGGCTAGAAATTACACCACACGTTATCCCGGCAGAAGACATCCAGAGGAGGAAAGTTTTAGGAACTTAATCAATATACAGGGTGAGTTTTTTTCGATGTTCTCTATGGGGATCTCGTAAACTATAAGAGATAGAGAAACGGTTAAATGGGGAAAGAAGTGTAGATTTACGAGACGAATAAAATTCCAATTTCAAAGTTTTCAAAAAAGTCAAGGGTAACTAGATATTTTGAAAAAAGTAAAAAGTGTCAATTTTTTCAAATCAATATATCTCGGTTATTTTAACAGATAGAAAAAATCTGTAAAGTACAAAGTTTTAGATAATTTTATGTAGATTAATAAAAAAGAATCAGAAAATTTTTATCGCCATTATTTTCCGAGATATGATGCAAACTTACATTTTTTTAAATGGAAACCATAGTTGGCTATCGCCTCATTCAAAAGGTAATTTTTTTCTCTTCAATCCAATATGACATACGACATAGTTATTTCTAAAAATAAGTGAGTTATAGTCATTTTAAATTTTATTATAAATAAAAAATGGGTAGCCATGAAAAAGATGAAAGTAAAACAATTGCAGTTGTTTATAATAATAGCAATATTGTAATTATTAGTTCTACAAAGTTAAATAGAAATGAATAACCAGCATAAGAATAATAATTTTGTAATTATCAAATGGCCTTCTGTATGTGGTATAAACCCATTTGTCAAGAGGATAATACGTTTCTTACAAAAATATTATGAACAGATGAATCGCAATTTACTAATTGTGGTATTTTTCATCGCCACAATGAACATAGATGAACTTAAGAGAATCCACGAGAAGTTTCACAGAGAAAACTACAAATTAAATTTGGGTTTAATCCATGGTGTGTTTGGATTAATAATTCTCGGTCCATATTTTTTTGAATACTCACTAAGTGAAAATGATTACTTTCATTTTCTTCAGAAAACATTTGAAGATACGCTCGATTGTTTAAATTTATCATTACAAGCAAGATTAAAATGGTTCCAATATGACGGTGCTCTACCTAATAACATGTTGGCTTTACAAATTATTTAAATGATGATTTTCCTAACTCATAAGTGGGAAGAAATAAACCAATCCCAGGGCCACCTAGATCTCCCGATCTGCGAGTTTTAGAATTTTTCTGTGGGGTTATGTAAAAAACAAAGTATATGAAAAATCATATCAATCTGTGGAGGATCATAAACTAGTTGTTATTGAAACATTTAATTCAATTTACATGAGAATAGTCAAAAAGCGATAAATTCAATTTTAAAAAGATATAATTTATGTCATAATAGTATTAATAGTGGACTCTTTGACCATATTTTTTTAATATTAAAATTTCTCTCCCATTGATATATTGATAATTACAGAATTACTTTATGCAGTGGTTTCATTTTGATTTATCTCTGTAAAACTAATAATTACAATATTGCTAATATTATAAACAACTGCAATTGTTTTACTTTCATCTTTTTCATGGCTATCCATTTTTTATTTATAATAAAATTTAAAATGACTATAACTCACTCATTTTTAGAAATAACTATGTCGTATGGCATATTAGATTAAAGAGAAAAAAAATACCTTTTGAATGAGGTCACAGCCAACTATGGTTTCCATTTAAAAAAATGTAAGTTTGCATCATATCTCGGAAAATAATGGCGATAAAAATTTTCTGATTATTTTTCATTAATCTGCATAAAATTATCTAAAACTTTGTTCTTTACAGTTTTTTTTCTATCTGTTATAATAACCAAGATATATTGATTTGAAAAAATTGACACTTTTTACTTTTTTCAAAATATCTAGTTACCCTTGACTTTTTTGAAAACTTTGAAAGTGGAATTTTATTCGTCTCGTAAATCTACACTTCTTTCTCCATTTAACCGTTTCTCTATCTCTTATAGTTTCCGAGATCCCCATAGAGAACATCGAAAAAAACTCACCCTGTATTTATTGACATGGGAAGTGTGAATTACAAAAAACAAGAAAGAAAAAAGCCTATCATCAACGAGAAAATCCAAATTTCAGTGCTATTAATAGCAACTGAGCATCCCAACGTGAACCAAAAAGACATTGTTGAAGGAACTGGTATAAGCGAGAGGTCAGTACAAAGTTGACCATCAGCATCGACGGTCTTTGAATGTCTGGGGCGGAATTTTTGGGAACCATGTAGTAGGTCCACATTTTTTCGAGGGCCATCTCAATAGGCCTATGTATTTGCACTTCTTGCAAATTGAATTACCCGGAACGTTAGCTAATATACTCTAACTAACAAGAAACAGGGTGTGGTTTTAACAAGACAGAGCACCTGCCCAGTGGATTGGTAGGAATGGACCCACCAAATGGCCTGCTAGTTCTCCGGATCTAATAAAACCTGACGTTTTCTTGTGGGGATACTCAAAAGAGATTTTTTTATAAGGAACCACCAATAGCACCAACGAATTGTGGAAAGGTCTTTGCAGCGGCGAATTTATTTGTGCCTAAATGAAAATTGAAGACATTTTGAACATTTACTGTAGTATCGTCTCTCTTTTGTATTAATAATTTTGACATCTTTCACGGCTTTCGAATAAAATAATGAATCGTATTATCTGTTTCTATTTATCTCATATTGACACTTACTTACATTTTGTTAGTTATTTTGCCTCAGAATGATCAACTCCGTACATAGAAGTATGTATAATTAAATGGTTATTCTTGTGAAAACTATTAAATATCTCAACAACTATGGGGTTTAGACTAATTATTATTTGCAAAGTTTGGCATTTCTTTCTAATCTAATCGAATAATAAGAAAAATAATTGTTTTCGTCTATTTGGGTAGTGCTGAGCATAAATTCTTTAGGCTTGCAAACAATTAATTCCACTTTTTCCAGTAGCATATATCACATCAATTAATTATTTTTATCTACAATCGTACAGAAAGTAGACGCTTTTTGCATCATTTTTCATTGTAAAAGTGGCTTTTTAAAGCACTAGTGCTTTTTTACGTTTTTATTGCACGGTAATGTCAAACTGTTTTTATTGCACAGAAGTGTCAAATTTGACAGATGAATATATTATAGCACAAAATTTCGACGAAAAACCTAATTTTTATTAATTGATACAAATAACTAATAAACTATAAATAAAATATATAATACAAACGAAATGGCAGATTTAAGAACTTTGAAGATTTCATTTAATGCAAGTCGAAGCGATTACTATAAAGCGAACATTTTTTCCATAAATAATAATGGCGGCCGACATTTGTGCAACTTGTTTACTGGTTGCTAAGTAACGCTTTCATTTGTGCACTGCGGGTAAAATATGTTTTCATTCATTGAATTATTGAAATGACATTAAAATATTACTCATAAGAATATATTCTTTGAAATCCTTTACGATCGAAGATAAAATTTTGTAAGGCACACGTGTAAAACATTTCTTTATTGCACTCCTGGCTTTAAAAAAACTCGCTCGTGTTTTTAAACGCCAGTTCGTGCAATAAAGCATCACTTTTTACACTTGTACCTTAAATAACTATTATCTAAGATCGTACAGAAAGTACTCGCTTTTTGCATCATTTTTCATTGTAAAAGTGGCTTTTTAAACCTGTTTTTATTGCACAGAAATGTCAAATTTGACAGATGAATATATTTCGACAAAAAACTTAATTTTTTATTAATTGATACAAATAACTAAACAACTATAAATAAAATATATAATACAAACCAAATGGCAGATTTAAGAAGATTTGATTTAATGCAAGTCGAAGCGATTACAATAAAGCGAACATTTTTCCCATAAATAATAATGGCGGCCGACATTTGTGCAACTTGTTTACTGGTTGCTAAGTAACGCTTTCATTAGTGCACTGCGGGTAAAATATGTTTTCATTAATTGAATTATTGAAATGACATTAAAATATTACTCACAAGAATATATTCTTTGAAATCCTTTACGATCGAAGATAAAATTTTGTAAGGCACACGTGTAAAAAGTTTCTTTATTGCACTCCTGGCTTTAAAAAACTCGCTCGTTCCTCGCTCGTGTTTTTAAACGCCAATTCGTGCAATAAAGCATCACTTTTTACACTTGTACCTTAAATAACTATTAAAAATTGCATTGTTATAATCGTAACATACAGTGCAACCATACATACCAAACTTATTGTTTAATTGACAGATGCATTTTTTTCAGTACTGGTTATCTATTGAAAAACAAATTCGTATTCAACGACCGTTTGAAATATAATTTTTTTTATATCTTGAAAAATATCACTTTTAGGTATAGGGTATGCTTACTATTTTTTGTAGGAAATTAGATGCAGAATAATATGAAATTTAGAAAAATATATGATTCCATTAAAAAAAAAAAGAGTTACGACAATTTTAAATTTTAGAAAATGGCGTGTCTGATACAAAGGCAGGGTTCCTCAAAAGTGAAAATTTTTAACACTGGTACATAAACAGTATTTATGATCAACCATAGGAAAAAGAAAATTTCTTAAATTTCAAATAGAACATCAGAATATTTTTTTTTTGTGAACCTCCGCTTTTTACATTTTTTCAGAAAAACGTCAATAACTCGGAAATGCCATATCGAAATTAAAAACCAAAAAAAGGTTCAAGTTATAAAACATTATCCAAATTATAAAATGAAAAAATATACAGGGTGTTCCATTTAAAAAAATGTTTGCTTTTGTTATACCGCAAAATTGGGACACCCTGTATATTTGAAAATAATTTTACGGCATAGAGATTATTAATTCAATAAATTTTTATACGAAACATTTTTTTCTATCTCTTACGAGAAAGGCGCTAGGAAAGCCCGACGCACTGTTGCAGGACCCTGTATAACAAGCTTGCTACTATACGGACGAATTTTCGTTGCATTCAAAATGCGCTATGCATGTTCGCCGAGTGCCCCCATAAAATGATATCGTATATTACATCTGTGCGACGGAAAGAAAAATATGTATTAAAAATCACATCCGTTGTGTCCAGAACGGTGCACGTTTTTTAGAATATATGAATTTTTGCAGGCTTAGACATAAGCGCTTTGCCGTGCTGATCCCATGTTAGGCCAACAATGTAAATTCCGAGAAATTTTGGCGAGCAAATTTCCGCTGGTTGATTACCCTTTAGGGTAATTTCACTATTTAACTTAAGTCTGTTTTCATTGACTCAATTTGTTGCAGTTTGTCTATCAGTATATAATTTAGTAGAAGCCTTAAGGAAAGTTTTACCACTAGCTGCTTTTGTCATCAGCATATAATACTAGTAACGAGTAGTGTGTACTTGATGGAAGATCATTTATGTAGATTAAGAGGAGTAGTGGACCTATTGATATACCTTCTCTAAACTGAAATTGTAAATCACATAGAATTCTGTTAGATTCAAGATATATAAATACTTGTTCTGTCATAATATCCTCGAGAATTTTTAATAGCATGGGTAAGCTGTATATATTTATTTAAGTCGCTTTGTAAGGTAGTAAGAAAAATACCTTCTCAAAGACATCTATTTATTATCCTTATAATTGTACTGATAAGAATATCTATAACCAATTTGTCTGCATTTATATTTAGACCATATACGTCATTTGTGCCTTTTGGTTTTAACTTCATAACGAATTCTAACCTTGGCACAAGATACTTCTACAAATTTAAAATATCGTGTGTTATTCCTGATGTTCTATGCCCCAACTATTAATGATATCGAATCATTGTTACCTTTCGGCTTAGTGTCTATTACAGTTTTTGCTATGAGAAAATGCAGTGGTTGTTCCTGAAGCAGAGTCTGGGAGTTGCACTTGACTATTCATTTCATTTCTCCAAAAAGACAAGATTACCCTGGTGAGAGCTAGATGCGGTTCGGGAGAGAGAAAGGAAGGTTTGGATGGGGGAAAGGTATGGTAGGTATGTGATGTGCACAAATAGAATAGTTACATGGAGTCCTTTGGAAGAAGAGTGTGAAACGGGAGTGTAACAGAATGAATGAGAGAGGATGAAGCTGGAGTAAAGGTTTTGGCCCGACTGTGGTGGGAGAGCGAGGTGAAGAGAACAGTAGAATAAAACTTAGATTTAAAAATGTATTCAGATTAATACGAAGATCTATTTGAATTTTTCGGGTTTTAGTTTAAATATTAATAACCTTTTCATTTAAATTATTGTGGGAGTATACGAGGCACAAGTATATTTTTATAATACCAATGTTAAAGAAAAATAAAATTATTCATATAGTGGTGTACTCATTATAATAGAATTTAAATAAAAACTAAGTTTTTGGGCAGAAATAAATACATATAAACCAGTAGCTTTGCTATTTTGTAACACACAATATATGTTGAGGTATTAGCCAGGGAAAGAGTTGAGTAAAGTCTGAGTAAGAAACATTGTTGTAGGTTTACGATGTGTTTTTGTGTATTAGAACTTTATACAACGACCTAAATGACATTTTAATGTAGAATTAAAAGTGGAATTAGTAACATGATGACTTTGTTTTGTCACTATATTTTGTGACTATAATTTCGACTATGATTATTACCAAAGTAAAAGTTCAGTATTAATATGAAAGAATTGAATTAAAGCATATACTCAAGGTCAGTCTGGTTATTTAATTGGAAAATTTATTTTGTAAAATTCGACCGTTTTCAATAAATAATGGGCCAAAATGGATTACACAAAGAACATCCTCGATGAAAGAATGGTGTGGTCTAATAATTGGTTTAAAAATGTTAATTATTATTTATTAACTTTGGAATAATAATGAATTATTTTCGTATCCAGTGTAGTTTTAAAATTTACGCTTTAATGAAAAAATTAACTAGGATATTCTAGATTTATTCATATGTTTACTCTTGGTTTCTCTAATAAAGTTTATATTGACGTTAGATATTTTAAGTATATCATTAATACATCGAAATAACCTATTATCTTTACCTAGTCCAATTTGATCTATACGGCGACTACTTTCAAGAAAAATTCAGTAAAATCGTATATGAGAAATTAATAAGATATCACATCCAACCTCATAAAATTACCATCCCAAAATTATTAATAAAACCAATATTAATACTAAAAATTATCCCCACTAGTCAAGACACAAATTCTCTCCCCATATTAATGTAACAACTTTTAAGACACTCTCCTTCAAAAGATAAGAACTTTAATAGTATAAAAAGAATCTTCTTCTTACAAAATAAACTTAAATTAATGGTTTTAAAAACCTAAATTAAAACTAAAATTAATTACACTAACAACTTACAATAGTACTAAATGTGTACATTTACAAATAACGATTTAAATTAAGTAACTATATTAAATAATCTTAAGACTATGTTTAAATGTACTATCATTAGATCCGAAATTATTAAATGAGGAATGTACATTATATTTATTACGCAGGTTCATTATTCTATGAATTGGGTTAACATTATAAGCAAATGTTGTTCAGTATGTAGTTAAAAATGGAAGTGTGTCTAGTGTCGAATTGAAAATTAAGACACATTATTAGGTGCTCCAAACTTTCATTAAATAGACGATGTAATAGGCACACATCAATCACAACCATTCCATCTTTACGGTTACGCATATTTAATACACTTTTAATAAACGAATATGAGTCATACCAATTTTGAACTCCATACATCTAAAAAACTGGTTTTGTATTCGTTCAAGCATACCTATATCCTCAATCTGATATACACACAATATAGAATATAAAATACAACTTTTAAGCCTTCAGGTCGTTACCAACATGCCAGACTATACCCCATTTTTTCAAGGCGGTATTACAGGCATTTAGCATATAAGGGTACAAACTTAAACTGGAATCAAATATTACCCCTAAATCCTTAGCTTCCGTTTTACACTGAAAATCAATTGACTGAAGTGAGTATGTATGTTGAACAAACTAGATGTTTGTTTCTACAAAAAGACAACACAATTCGAAGAGGATTAGGATTTTAGACATCGGCACAAAAATGTTATATAACAGAGGTGACAGAGGAGACCCTTGTTCAGGAGTGAAGGAAGAAGAAAATTAATTATGGATTTTGACTTTTAAGGATCTATGAAAGAGGAATTATTTGATAATGAAAATGATATGGGGAAGGATATTTAGGAGGTGGCACTTATTAAAAAAAACACTTACTAATATTAAGTCATTTGATTCAAATTGCACCACAAAAGTATTGCTTCCAAATCTTCCTGTATAGACACACAATCCCTAACAGAAACAACGGTTTTAAATAGTTTAATGTCCTCAGAATACAACAACAAATTAGAGTTTTTAACATGATTGCATATATCATTTATAAACAAGGTAAATAATATTAGTCCACACTGAGAACCTTGCGACACCACTGATTTAACTAAAATAGGCGTAGTATTAAAATTATTTATACGAATAATTTGTGTTTGTTGCAAAAGAAATGACCTTAATCCATATAACAGTTTTCTCACAAAAGCCAAGACATTGTAACTTTTTTAGGAGTAATGTGTGGTTCACTCTATCGAAAGCTTTGCATAAATAAGGTTGATAGAATTAATCTGCTTTTGATCCCTAATTGCATCTGATAAGTACTGTTTGTAGCATAGAAGATTTGAAACTATTGATCTATGTAGATAAAAACCATGTTGACTGGGAGAAATTATACTGCGGGGCATCCACGAAATTTGTTTAACAACGATTTTATTCAAAAGTTTGGGGAAAGCAGATTGAATACAAATTATTCTGTAATTATTAATTAGTTTACGATTACCTGCTTTAAAAATAGGAGTGATATAACTGACTTTTTATTTAGAAGGGAAACTACCTGATTTTAGTGACTTTGAAAATACATCAAAAATAGGACCACATAGAGAAAAATTAGCTATTATTAGGTTTTAATTTCATAATCATATCAAATAATTTTTATATTGACAATGTTAATTTGCCATCATTAATGACACTGGAGCCTGATAAAAATTCATGTGGGTTGTTACTGATATTATTACTAACGTAAACGGTTTTGAAGTAATCACCAAATGCGTTTGCAATATCACAATGAAATTGCTTCTTTCTTGTAATGGTTAGGGATATATGACTAGAAATATTTAGGATCAGAAGTTACCTTGTTACTGATATTATCAAAATATTAATTATATTGAGAAGTACTGAATTGTTTGTATACCCTACGAATATTGGAAAAATGGTTGTAAACATCTAAGCATCTACAATTTTTGAAATTTAAATGTGCAATTTTCCAATTAACAGTATTAAAATAACAGTTTAGCCCGTAATAATCTGCGCGATTAAATAAATATACATTTTTTGCCATGAACTCGAGATTATTCACAGTATTAAAATGAATCAACAACTCGTATGAATAAAATGAATAGATTTATTTAGTAAACTATTACAAGTAGCTAAATTTATATACTTTATATTAGATAAAATTAAATCTAAGAACACTCATCAAGAATTGGGTAACGTATTTATTTGTTAAAAATTTAAAAAAATCAATACAATCAATTAAAAGTTTGGATTTTACATCGAATATTCCCATTGTTATATTTAAGGCAGCAATAAATTGGTCCCTAACAAATTGTAAACTCGGTAGATACTTTATTTATTGCACCCTTGATGAAAATAAATTTTAACATAAACATATGTCACTAAAAAAATCAAAAATAACAACTAAAAAAGTAACAATTAAAAAACTAAAAAAATAAATATGAAATTTTTGAAGAATATAAAGGAAATTGCTTTTTCTAAATGTCATTTAAAGAGTATAACTCTTTCTCACAAATATACACCAAAACACTAATTTCAAAGGTATTTATGTTTGCTGCAGACCTAATATTACACGGCAGACAATTATAATAATCGGTAGTTCGAAGTTATTGTAATATCTAGTGTGATGGTTATGTTAATAAGTGGTATTGATACTTAATTCAGCTATTAAAGTTTGTATATGTACAAAGTTAATATATTATTTGTCATAAAATATCCCCTACAAGACTCTCTAAATTTTAATTTTAACATTATTCTGACAGATTTTATTGTATTGTGAACAAACGATGAGATTGATACCAAAGCGTAGTCGCGAGCAAAAGTATGAATTATAGACTAGTTTAAGTATATCCAAGGGTGTTCCAGCAGATTTTAGAGTACACAACATGTAGCATGCAGAAATCAATTTACTTTCAACTTTTCAACATGATTAGTTCCTCTAAGAGTCGCATCTAGTTATATTCCTTGAAACCTTACACTTTCTTTTATACCGAACTCTTGGTCTAAAAGAATTATTCATTGTAGATACGTTATTCTTGAGCGGTTCGTCTTAAAGAACACGATTTCAGTTTTGTCGGGATTTAATTTTAATTTATTTTTTTAGTCAAGCGACACACTCTAAGAGTAGTTGATTACATTCATTTACTGCATCAGAAATATATTTATAAGAAAGCAACAAGTTAGTATCATCTAAATAAATCTCTATGTGCCCACCCATTGACTGCAGGACACGAGCTAAGTTATTAATATATATTATAAAAAGTAATGGGCCAGGGATACTACCCTGTGGTATTCCCTTTATTTTTATTTTTATTTTATTATTTATTTTTACACTTTGCTTTCTGTTACATAAGTAATTTTTAATCAGACTTAAAGCAATTCCACCATTACCATACTTATGTAAGTTGTGAATTAAAATTTCTTGATCTAAATAATCAAATGCTTTCGAAAGGTCAAGTGGTACCCCAAGAGGTACTTCGTTTCGTCTGATAATACTACAATGCTATTAAGGTAATTATGTAGTGCAGTAAATACCGATTTATTTCTTTTGAAGCAAGTTGTGAAGTGGTAAAAATCTTGTAATTATTTAAATTATTTGGATCCCCCCTTTTAAGGATTGGAGGTACAAGTTACGTTTTTAGTACCTCAGGAAATATTCTCGAATCTAAATATTTATTTATTATTTCTAAATGTGTTAATGGTTCTAAAATATCATTTTAATACTTTTGCAGGTATATCGTCGAATCCTGCAGAGTTATTATTTTTTAATGAAAGTACTGTATTAAAAACCTTAATATTAGAAACTGGTTTCAGGAATGACTTGATATTACATAAAGAAAGGACCTAGTTCTTATTTATAAGCTCTAATTTTGATTGATGTATATATTTTAATTAATAATAGAAGATCTAGATACTAACAGCATCAAACCCATAGTAAATTCAGACTTTCTCATTGAAAACAATAATAATAATTTATAATCATAACAAAGACCTAGCAATGAGCTTACCATTGGTAGTAAAATATTTCATGGACAAATAAAATAACACATATGTATTCAATTTATAGTTAGGCAAAAATATGTGGACGATATCCTAGCATGAAATCTAGTACATCTAGTAAATTTAATTAATTAACAACTCAGTGAATTTCTTTGATCTTTCTATTAAAAAAGTGAATAACTAACCTACCTGTAATTTACTTTTATAGTTCTTTACAATAAAATACTTTAAAATGTATTTAATTACAGTTTAATATTCGTTTCGTAAAGATATATAATATATTAAAATAGTACTCATCTTGATTATGAACAAAAATTTCAGCATTGAACTATATATTTACTAATTGTTAATCAGATAATAAAAATAATAATGTCTTTAATTTAATCAGGTGAATAGTTAATAATTAAATTTTGATTTCATTTTAATGTCGAAGTTAATATTCTATTTAATTAATTTATCTAATAGAATGTCTATAATTTCCGCACTGGGAGACTAAGAACAGTCTCCTTTTATTAAACTATCCTAAAGTTACTTAAAGCTATTTGCAGTTACCCAGTACTCTAGCTAGTTGTAAGTGGAATCGCGTTGCCTCTGACGACTAGTGACCGATGTGTGATGTCCTCTAATGGAGCTGTCAGTGTTTAATTAAACCCCAACACCTAACCATAATAAATCTCTGATACTTGCTCAAAATGTACGACTGCCAACTCGTAGTCGCTGTAACTGCAGAGAGAACAAAGCCGGCCACTAATCCATTCACCGGTGACATGGTTTCTACGTAAAAAGTTTCTGAGGGGCCCTCTGAGGTAAGGACGTTATCTGACAGATTTGTTATTATAACTCACTCACGAATGGGGTAATAATTTACAAATATCTAACATGAACAATGTTACAACCTCAAACTTTATTATTGTCCATAACTGAAATGATTGATGACACCGTAGAAAAAATTAAAAGCATAATTTTGATTAATGTGTTCATTCAACTTCTGTTCCATAATTCATTTAAATGCGAAGTAAAAGTTATACACAATATATGTGACCACGAGAAATAAATTAAATTAAAACTTTTATAACACAGGCTTGTATATGAGACTAGGAGTATGTGAAAAGTTTTTAACTGCCTAGTTTAGCCAGATATTATGACTAAGTCTAAATCAATTAAAAGTGAAATAATACCTAAATTTACTACACTTCACTTATTTAATACATGCAAAACACATTTATAAACCGATAAATTATTCAATGAGGCAATATATTCATTTAAATATTTTATTTTAAATATGTATACTCTAGTTATAGAGTTTGAATATAAATATTGTACTAAAAACAATAATTTTCTGCATTTCGTATTAAAAATCTCGACATATTTATAATTAACATGATTAAATTTATATGGTCGACCTACTTTTCATAAGCACATTTAATATAAAGACGTCATTAAAGTTTATTTATTAATGTAAATATTTTTTTACGCATTTTCTTGGACGTATTAAAAGTAAAGTAATATTGCGCAAGAGTATCTTTTGATTGAGGTGAAAGCACGTTTTATGGGAGCATTAAACAGTTTTAATGCTTTTATGGAGCAATGATCCGATTATCCAAAAGTGCATCTAGCATAAAATATCGATGGTGGGTCTTAAAATAGGGTGCTTTCATGAGGCTCCTACTAAATATGAAAATCAATACTTATTCCTAAAACCGAACATGCCACAATTTATTTAAAGTACAATTATAAATCTAAAAGCAGCTCATTACGTTATTAATTTTTATCATTAGAATAGTATTTAAAATATTTCCGCCTTTTATATGTAATCAAGTATGCAGAGATCTTAAGCCACAGAGGAAAATTAAACGGTTAAACCTCCTTTAATTACAGAGAAACAAATGGTTGCATACAATCATTTGTAATTGTCCACTCATGGTAATACGTTTCTTAGTTAAACATCTTAACAAGCTCCTAGAACATTAATTATAACACCGCTCCAAACATAGTTGCAGCTATTGTAGCGATGTTTGTGCGAGGGAAGTGTTAATTTTCCGCTATTGCCATAACTTTACATCACATTAAAACCATTTAGTCAATTCGTTTTTTAATAGACGTAAGAGCTTTTTACGTAAACGTGCTTACAAATATTTTACATAATTGTCTTCATGAAATGTTGAACTAAGTAATCCCAGTAAAGGACTTGAATTAATCAATAGCGCGTCATTATTGTGAAGGTGTAAAGTCTGAACCTATACACTCAGTACTGTTGTTCTTAGTACATAACCAGAATTAGATGTAAACTATGACGAAATATGTTTAATTTTATTTTATTTACGAACGATGTTGACAAGGAAAATAATTACGTTTATAATAAAACTATTTATAAAGACGAAGTTAAAAAGTGTCTTAGAATAATAAGTATTTTATATAGTTTAGTTGTATAATAAAGTAGTAGTATTAGTGGAAATTAACTTTCGACCACGTTATTTATGTATTAATGTGTAATTGCTCATCCGATTGCAAACCCTGACCAACAATTTGCACATTCGCTACCACTAGTTCGGCTTTAACCCCTTTGTCCACTACCAATGCTTTGTAATAAAATATTTAAAATGTAACGTTTCTTTATAGGCATACCTTCGTAGTCATAATATACATATTTGGATGATAAAAAAGATAGGTAGAAATGAAAATGAAATATACAATACTTATTTAGTTTTCACGTAAAATTTAAAAAAAAGTGGTTTGATAATAGCTAAATAAATTAAATTAGCGGACTTGCTAATTAATGTTGATTAGAACGCGAAGTAGTGGTTTTGTTTTATGTTAAAAATAATAGTTAAATATATAGCAAAAAATAAAGTTCAACCTTGCAAAAATTTAGAAAATTGGGATTTCACACATACAAGAACATTCAACTACTTTATATTAAAGTTAAATACTTATGTATAAAAATATTGCATGGTTAAATGTCTATTGTCTAAAACGTAAATTTGACCTTAATTATAATTAATTATATATGCCTGGAAATTATCAATGAAATTAAAATTAAATTGAATTGTTAATGTATTTAATATACTATTGAAATAAACTGCATTTTATCAATTATAAAATTGTAGTCTCTAAAAATCTAAATCAATGATAGAAATTATGTAATTTAACTTATTCTTATTCTATTTTAGAAAAAAATTCATCCGTTATATTAAGTATAAATCAATTGTTATTTCACATCCCCTGTGCATAACTTGTACATTAAACATGTATTAAATGATTCAATTTTATTTGGAACTAGAAAATTTAAAATTATGCACAGTTGCTTTCATTGATCAGTAGTTTTTATTATTAAACTGGTCCAATGATAGAAACTACTACATGGCGTTAGACCATTTTAGAAAAAAAAAATATTAGGCTACAATGGCAAAAAGAGGTCAAAATTATTAGTGGGATGCGACAGACGTGAACAATGCTTTACAAGTAATGAGGACAACACAAATAGGCTTAAACGAGGTTAGCCAAAAGTTTGGAATTCCGAAAGCTACTTTGAAACGTAGACTGCATAGGAAAAATTTAATAAACAAGGAAGATCTCAAAGTTGTTGGTTCTTTAGGTGATCTTCCGTTAAGAGCTTGAAATCCAGCTTTGCGAACATATTCTTGAGATGGAAAGCTGTTTAGTTGGTTTAACACCCACTGAAGTTAGGCAGTTGGCATTTCAATTAGCCTAAAGAAATACAATTAAACATCGATTTAATAAAGAAAACTAAATTGCGAGCAAAAATGGTATTATTCATTTCTGAAACGGCACCCACGGCTAATTCTTTGACAACCAAGAGCTACTTCTTTTAATAGAGAATGTTGCAGTTAAACAGTTTTTTTTTTAATATTAAAGAATTGCATGGACACGAACAATATTAATGAGCCCGAACGCTTATTCAATATAGATGAAACTGGACTTAAAAAAGGTAAACATCAAGTAGGGATAATTGCTAATGGTGAATGGGGTACAACACCCACATCCATGTATTGTATTAATGATGCTGGATTTTTCGTACTACCATCATTTTTAAGCGAAAAATAGAAAAGACTGAATTAAAAGATGGAGCACCACCTGGCTCAATATTTGCTTTCAATCCAGATAGTAGATACGTAAATAAGGAAATATTTATCTTATGGTTATAACATTTTGTGTCCAAAACCAACTAAGGATAATAAAGTTATCTTAATATTGAAAAGAATATGGTATAGTTATGATTTCACTCTCAGTAGATACCTCTCATAAATTACAGCCTCTTGATGTGTCATTTTTAAGCCATTAAGCAATTATTATATAGAGGTAACAGAAAAGTGGATGCGTCAAAACCCAGGAAGATGCTTAACAACATTCGAGCAGCCACTGTTGGTACCGCCATGAACGGATTTCGGAAGACTGGCATTTTTCCATTAAATGCATCTATTTTTAAAAGTTCAGAATTGAAGGAACACTAAAGATGCCTGCAATGCCTACTGTGTCTAAACAAATTGCGGAATCAAGCTATGAAGTTCATATAGATCAAATATGTTCAAGTGCCAAAAACGTTGTGCACAAATTAAAAGAAAGAAGCAGACCTACTCAATGTGCTAAAGAAATAACATCCTCAAGCTATCAATCAACCCTAGAATCAACGAACAGAATATCACCAAAACAAAAGCGAAAAAGAAGAAGACCGACAGTTTAAATAATTGGTATTGTAAATTGTGTGAAAAAGCTGGGAAAGAAGACATGATAAGATGCCTTGTTTGTAAAGACTGGATTCATGAATATCGTGCAGGTGCCAGCAAATCTTTGAAATATATATTTATGATATTTGAATATCTTGAGTATTTATCTCGTCAAAATCAATGAAAAATATTCCGATTTGAATAAATCCTTCATAACAGACATTGCAACTAGTTGAATTCACCATATTATATAAAATTTACAGTTGTTCGTTCAACTTAGTGGCCCAATCAAGGTGCCAGTGGTCTAATGTTGGCAACAATTTGAAAAATTATTTCTTTAAATATCGTAAGAACTGTTGATTTGTTTATTTGTTAATTAGTTTATTGATACTACAACTTGACGTCTATATAAATTACTTATTAAGACTTTTGAGTGGTCCAATGATCACAACCATACCTTAATACCTAATATAGAAGATGAATTTATTAATAATTAGAAAAACACGAAAATATTTTGTAAAATCTACAACAAATTTTCGTGTTTTTCTAATTATTAGTTAATTTTCTACAACGTAAAGGACTTATATATTTTTATGATGAATTTATTGTCAAAATGGACTCTCTAATAATAAAAATTTTCAACATGGAAAATCAAAAGTTAATGTAGAGATCTTTATTTAAAAATATTGGACGAAACAGGGTTATATTTTCATCAAAAACAACATTGATAAAGGGAAACAAAATGATTATTAATGGTAATGTTAAGCAAAATTCGAATCAAATTATTATGGGGGTGGATTTGGCTTGTTTTGTTCCTTAATTAATTTAAACCCATGGTCAAAAATGACAATATAAGGCGAGGAATAACAATAGGTAAAACATTTAACCGTGCAGGTAAGAACAGACAGACAGTTATCCCATTTCCTACAATTTATTAATAATTTAATATTAACGTTTTAAATATCTCTATTTCAACAGCTAATAACACTTTTTCATATAAGATTTATAGAAAACACACATTCACTGAATCCATCATTTCTAACAATTCCAGACATCCTCATAAACATAAAATGGCAGCATTTAACTCAATGATCTACCGAGCACTAAATATAACCCTATCAAGTCACTACTATCAAGAATATAGCTCATTAGTAATGGATACAATGTCAATGTAATAGATAGAATTTTAAATAAACAAAAAATGTGTAAAAAAAGTATTATTTTCAGGCAATTCAGGGCTAGAACCAAAAACATTTTCAAATCATTACCTTATTTTGGCAATAGTAGTGTTCAAATAAAAAATATACTTAAAAACATAATTTAAATATTGAATTTAAACCATGTTGTAAAACTAGTAATGTCATATTATACATTATATGTATAACCCAAAAACAAAATAAAATAAATTAGAAAAACCCGGAATTAAACTAACATGTTCAAATTGTCAAGGAATTTGCATAGGTCAATGTGGTCGAAATTTCAAAATAAGATTTATAGACCATTTGCTTTCTATTCTATTAAACCAAGTTGATAAATCATCTTTTGCTAAACATATTATTGAACAGAACCATTCAATTCCACTAATTAACGACTAGGTATTAATACCTATACAAATCGTAGTTTTAATTTACTTCGATAATGGCAAGTGGATTGCCGAAACTAGACAACATAATAAAACATATAGTGTTACACAAACAAAGTGTTTTATTAATTATTCAAATATGTACAACGAAGTAGAAGCTTTTTAGGTTAACAATATAATAATTCCATGACTTGATATTTACAGGTTATTATCAAGTATTGCCTAGATAGAAATTTTTAATAGCGACCTGAAAATGTCGAACCTATAGTTGTGTAATTATTATTCCTGTATATACTGTAAAACATTTTATATTTTTGTGACATAATAAATTGTGATATAAATCATTTAAAAGTTTAATTATTTCTACTACTATTAGGATTTTACACTCCTGCTTAATTGATTTATCGAGAGTTGGATCAATTGATAACAACTTTAATCTATGGTCTAAATTCAACCAAAAGTGACAAATGATAGGAGTTGATAATTGAAATATTTGACAAAGACCGTCGCTGGAATAGAGAAAAAAGCTAATAAGAATACATAGAAAATAGAGAACGCAGGAACAATAAATCTATTCATTAGATAGCTATAGGTCATATTGTTATCCTCAATCCATCATCAATCAACGACAGTAACGATACATCAGCTGCACCCACTATTTTTTCGATGTTTCCATTCGTGAAGATAAAGAGTATCCTGAAATTATGTCTGACATTTTAACGTGATAGAAAAAACCTTTGAGTCCCATATAAAAAAAACTTAAAAGAAGTGTTCCGACAATTAATAGATTTTAAATTTAAATCTTTATCTTTCCAAAAAGGAAGTGCATTTACTATGACAATGATATGCAAAATATTTTAATATTATGAGAATAGACCTAGGGTTTTCTTGAATTATACCCCTGTTATCGACAAAAGTCTTACAGGTCTCACAATATCTATAAACCGGTACTACTCTTCACTAAATAATATCAATAATAATAATAATAATAGGTTTAAAACAACACTAAGTTACATGACAAATTAAATAATACAATTTATTAATTATACTAATAATTAATTTGACATTAAGGTCAAAACAAAAAATAACTGAATCAAATTTATCGAAAAATATATCACAAATTGGTGCTGCATTTAAAAGTTAACTAACCCTGTAGTAATTTTAAAATGAAACCAACGTCTGCCTTTAGTTGACGGTATTCAAGCGATTCAACATTAAATCATTTCAGTAATGCATTATGATCAAAACCTTCTAACTTAAAATAAACAAAAAATAAAAATTTGCATTGAATGGGAATGGTAATACCATATCAATGCAGTATACTCTATTGATAAAAAATAAATGGTTTTCAATATATATGGATTTTAAAAATTTGATGAATTCTGACAAATGAAGATAAGACATTTGAAAGCATCATAAACAACAGTCTCACATGTGTGTTAAAGGATAATTTGCAATCAAAATACCCACCAAGATCCTTGAAAACTCTTACTTTTGGTATTGGGGTGTTATTGATATAATAATTGAATAAAATTTGCACTTCTCAATGATCAAATCAAATCCTGTCCATTTTCCCGACACTAATCAGAAAATCAGAAATGTTGTTTATTTCAGAATAATCTACCTAAAACCAAAAGCCCTCCAATCGCTCCAAGAGCTTATTGACTACCTTCAACGTTGGTTTGCAAAATAGCGCATTAAAATCAATCCCCACAAATCACAGCTCCTAATCCCTTACCATCACAAAGTCCATATTTCCCAAACTATGATCCCTCTGTCAGGTTCCGTAAAATACCTGGGCATAAACATAGGTCAAAAAATTAATTTTAAAAAACATACAGCCATAGTAAAAAGTAAAATAACTTCTAGGGCAAAATGCTTTAGAAGTTTAATATATAAGAGTAATGGCATTAATACAAAAACAACTGCAAAAATGTATAAGATGATCTACCGCCCACTACTTAACTATAGTTGTGTTCTCTATCCCAATCACAGCAATCCAATATCCCGCAATATTGAAGTTAGCGAGCGAGCATCCCTCCGTACCCTAACAATACTCCGGCATACTCTTAATCCTTTACATAATCCCTCTAACCAGCTCCTCTATGACACTACTTTAGTTATCCCCATCCAAGAACGCCTTCGATTCCTATCAGAAAAATTCTCAAAAAATCCTTTCAACTACCATATATTACTCCTTTATTGTCATCCTAGAAACCCTAGTATAAATCCTAAATTTAAAAAGACCAATTCAACCATATTCGATTTCACATCATCATTTCATCCTTTTACGCATTAACGACTGACGCCATATCACTGGATAAAACAAGGCAGAAAGACCTTTGGTCGATAGCCTTTTGACAGATTAACTCACTAACACCATTATTATTCATTATTCATTATGTCATTTTAAATATTGTAAAATTTGTCAATGATATATATAATAGATTCAACCTTGTGGTTAGAAAGTAGAAACAAGATTTGAAACTGTCAAGAATGACATATAAGTCACACCCACTCAGATAAGAATGCATTAATAAATTTGCTGATTTGTAAAAACCCAAATTACATCTGCTGAAGAATATTGTAATCAATACTGACAAGGCTGTGTAAATAACATCGAGTTGGGCAACTCAAAATTTCTTAACTTTTACTACTGGGGAAGATGATTTTAGTATTGGACAAATGGATGCAATTTTCAGTTTGTTTAAAAATTTACAAATATTTATTTATTGGCATATGGTTCTGTCAGTAAAACAGCAAAATCGTTTGCCAAGGGGGCGTTTAATATATTCTTTATTTTTTATTGTCTTTGTTTCTTCTGCTTACCTAATTATAAAAAAATATATGATATACATACAATTAATAGAAAATAAAGAAATAATTTAGGACACGGACTACACTGTTTACCAATGTTCTTCCACTAAAACAAAAAATTATTCCTTAGGCAGGTGCTACACGTTTGTCATTTTTGGAGTTCTTTTTAATTATTTATAAGTTATCAACTACCAGATAGAAAATTTATTTCGGATACTGATATGAAAAAAATATTGAAAATAAAGTTCTCTTATCACAAATCCATAATAGGAACAACTCACCAAATATTCAAAAAAAGCTTCAGGAGTTTGATATGAAACACGTATCTTCTGCGATTCATAGAAACGCAGATGATTTATCAAGGAGACCATGACTATTGTAGAATCGGAGAATTTACAGAGCACCTAGTATGGTAAATCAAAGTAAAAATTTATTGTATTACAGTAATGATTTAAAAGGATCATGAGAGTATTTTTATTCTAAAACCCCTGATGAAATGAAGGAATAGAATTCCGAATCAACATAAGAAGTTGTTAAATATTATTCAAAATTTAATTCGTTCAGGGCCTCTTCAGTTTAACTTAATTAGGGCAGCTGATTGCCAAAAGATATTTTTACAAAAATAATGGCGCTGAAAAAATGGAAAAAAATTCTCATCGGCAGAAGAAGAGTATTTAAATCATTGTGTGATATTCACAGTAGATCTTCTAGTGGATATTTCTACTGAGTGTACTCTAAATAAGATTTGAATAAATTGCAATTAATGCAACCACGGCGATTTAATATTAAGTCATTTCTGGATTAACATAATAGCCCTCGAAGCATGATTAGGAATTGGAATAGTTGAGTTTCTAAAGTTTTTATTTTTTATATTTAAAACAAAATCTTGAAATTTAAGCTTTATTTAAGCTTTTACTAATTTGTGGTTCGCTGCAATTGTGTATTTACTTAAGAGCTTTTCTGGTTTTACTAAGTCTGGAATAGTACGGATGAATTGTTTAATTCATCCGTACTATTCCATAACGATTACTAACGATCTAACACAAAAATGCAAAATAAGACAACTATAACAAAAGACAGGCTTTTTAAACTAAAGTGGCAGACTAAATTAATTATCTGACGTTTTTAAATACCATAGAAAACTAGATACATTAAAATTTTTACTTAAAAAGTACTAAAACGGTGCAATAAACAATATTTTGGCGTTTTCTGTAAAAACGAGAAGACTTAACATTTAAGTTATAAATACCATTCGATAGGTAATTAAAACGTGCATTTGCTGATAAATTAATAAATATAGCGTTCCATTTAAATAAATGAAGTTATAGCCATTTAAAGTTCTCATTTGTTTAATTCCAATTTTTTTACACCCGGTATAAGATGTCAAATTTATTATACTTGGAAAATAAAATATGATCTATTGTTACATTTCAGTGTAAATTTGGTATGCATAACTTAATTACTTTTTAAGTATTTGAAACATGAAAATTAGGTTAAATTTTTACAAAATTCAAATTTTTTTCAAAAACCTTAAGGTTTAAGTAATAAAAAGCTTATTAAAACACACACTTATTTTGATCGAAGGATCCAAAAATGCAATAAAATACAGGGTGTTTCATAAAAAATACACAACTTTGATACTTTTAGGGTTTTTGGGACACCCTGTATATTATGAAAGTAATTTTAAAAAGTAGCCCTAATAGACCCCCATATATCCCCAAAGTGAAACTTTTTGAAAGTCACGTATTTTGGCCACAATATTCCGTGCCGTATAGCGTGAATAACCCTGTATACAGGGTCCTGCAACAGTGCGTCAAGCTTTCCTAGCGCCTTTCTCGTAAGAGATAGAAAAAAATGTTTCATATAAAAATTTATTGAATTAAAAATCTCTATGCCGTAAAATTATTTTAAAATATACAGGGTGTCCCAATTTTGCGTTATAACAAAAGCAAACATTTTTTTAAATGGAACACCCTGTATATTTTTTCATTTTATAATTTGGATAGTATTTTATAACTTAAACCTTTTTTGGTTTTTAATTTGGATATGGCATTTCCGAGTTATTGACGTTTTTCTAAAAAAAATGTAAAAAGCGGAGGTTCGCAAAAAAAATTATTCTGATGTTGTATTTAAAATTTAAGAAATTTTCTTTTTCCTATGGTTGGTCATAAGTACTGTTTATGTACCAGTGTTAAAAATTTTCACTTTTGAGGAACCCTGCCTTTGTATCAGACACGCCATTTTCTAAAATTTCAAATTGTCGTAACTCTTTTTTTTTTAATGGAATCATATATTTTTTTAAATTTCATATTATTCTGCATCTAATTTCCTACAAAAAATATTAAGCATACCCTATACCTAAAAGTGATATTTTTCAAGATATAAAAAAATGTATATTTCAAACGGTCCTTGAATACGAATTTGTTTTTGAATAGATAGCCATGACTGAAAAAATGCATCTGTCAATTAAACAATTAGTTTGACATGTAAATGGGAGGTGTGAATTACAAAAAACAAAAGAAGAAAGCCTATCATCAACGAGGAACCA
Organism: Ontholestes murinus; assembly: GCA_963969525.1. Classification (NCBI taxonomy): domain Eukaryota; kingdom Metazoa; phylum Arthropoda; class Insecta; order Coleoptera; family Staphylinidae; genus Ontholestes; species Ontholestes murinus. The sequence goes on along the minus strand of OZ018393.1, from coordinate 29,709,874 downwards.
ACAAGACATTGGTGAAGGAACTGGCATAAGCGAGAGGTCAGTATAAAGCATTCTGAAGAAAAATCGATATCATATCATATTCAGCTACATAAAGAACTAAGTAATACTGATTTTCAATTTCGTTCCGAATTTTGTTTCTGGGGAAGACAGAAAATACAGGAGGATCTTTCGTTTTTCCAATATATTTTATTCACGGATGAGGCGTCATCCCATAACAACGGATCTGTCAATAGGTATAATTTTCACTATTATTTAACTGATAATCCGCATGTTATAAGACAAGTTGATCATCAGCATTGAATGTCTGGGGCGGAATTTTTGGAAACCATGTTGTAGGTCAACATTTCTTCGAGGGCCATCTCGGTAGGTCTATGTATTTGTACTTCTTGCAAATTGAATTACCCGGAACGTTAGCTAATGTACCCTAACTAACAAGAAACAGGGTGTGGTTTTAACAAGACGGAGCACCTGCCCAATTTTCACAAGACGTGAGGGCATTTCATTTTTCCCAACCAGTGGATTGGTAGGAATGGACCCACCAAATGACCTGTAGATCTAAGGATCTAACAAAACCTGAAATTGTTTATAAGGAATCACCAATAGCACTGAATATCATATGCTTGATATCGATTTTTCTTCAGAATGCTTTGTACTGACCTCTCGCTTATGCCAGTTCCTTCACCAATGTCTTTTTGGTTCCTCGTTGATGATAGGCTTTCTTCTTTTGTTTTTTGTAATTCACACCTCCCATTTACATGTCAAACTAATTGTTTAATTGACAGATGCATTTTTTTCAGTCATGGCTATCTATTCAAAAACAAATTCGCATTCAAGGACCGTTTGAAATATAAATTCTTTTATATCTTGAAAATTATCACTTTTAGGTATAGGGTATGTTTAACATTTTTTGTTGAAAATTAGATGTAGAATAATATAAAATTTAAAAAAATATATGATTCCATTAAAAAAAAAGAGTTACGACAATTTGAAATTTTAGAAAATGGCGTGTCTGATACAAAGGCAGGGTTTCTCAAAAGTGAAAATTTTTAACACTGGTACATAAACAGTACTTATGACCAACTATAGGAAAAAGAAAATTTCTTAAATTTTAAATACAACATCAGAATAATTTTTTTTGTGAACCTCCGCTTTTTACATTTTTTTCAGAAAAACGTCAATAACTCGGAAATGCCATATCGAAATTAAAAACCAGAAAAAGGTTCAAGTTTTAAAATATTATCCAAATTATAAAATGAAAAAATATACAGGGTGTTCCATTTAAAAAAATGTTTGTTTTTGTTATAACGCAAAATTGGGACACCCTGTATATTTGAAAATAATTTTACGGCATAGAGATTTTTAATTCAATAAATTTTTATATGAAACATTTTTTTCTATCTCTTACGAGAAAGGCGCTAGGAAAGCTTGACGCACTGTTGCAGGACCCTGTATAGGGAAAATGGCGAAATGATAAAAATACTTAAACATTTGTTTTGGTATTAGATAGGTGAATAGTTATAAGTAATTTGTTGTTTTTAATGAATATTTTTAAAATTACAATATTAAATAATTAAAATAGAAAGTTAAATTTATAAATATTGTATTAATAGGACTAAATAGGATTTGGGAAAATTCTTGTAGCAAAAGTTACAACTAGAATATCATATAATATAATATCATACATAGTGGTAAAACAAAAGATTTAAAGTATTTTCTCAAATATTAACTTAAAAATGTATTACCAGGTAATCACTGATAACGTTCAATTTATAACAATTTTAGGTATTAGGAAATGTTACAAATTATAAGAATATGTTGGAGAAATTAGTGGTGTTATATCATTGGCTGCTATTAAGCTTCACTCTAAATATAAATTATTTAGAACCTCTTTTCGTGTTTCATTGACATGGTTTAGTGTACTCTATTTAAGTACAAAATAATAAGAATGTCATGTAACTACATATAACAGCGTACATTCAACTTAATGTAACATATTACATGTAAGAGAATACGTCCAATAGCATGACAGTGGTGAATTAGTATAATTAGCATATATTGTGATTACAACAAACCGTATAATGTCCTTAAGTTATATAATAATAAATTACATCCAATATACTATATTGATACGATTAAAATAAATTTGTTAGACGAATATTAGTGAGGGAAATATTATAGGCCGTACAAAAATGTATGAATATGTATGCGTACAAACAACAACAGTATTGAATTATCTAGGGCAAACATACAGTAGTAGTAATTAGCCGTTATTATTGGCAGGATTAATTATTACTGCTAGCAAGATATTAATAGTTTAATAGTAAAGTGTATTACGGTGCATTAGGTCGTTGTAGAATATTAACTAATAATTAAAAAATACGAAAATATTTCGTAAACATACAAAAATAAGTCTTACTAAGAACACAAAACAAATCACTTATTAAATGTACTTTGACAGCTGTGCTATTTGTAAGACGCAAATTACTTTTGTATAATTCAAATAACTTTATTTAACTTTAAATCAATATTTATATCAAATTATAAAATTAGTTTTTATGTTTAAATATTGTTACAATCTGATGAATTATCAAAACAAGGGCAAAGAGAATATTTTTTATTAATGTTATGCGGTGTTATTTGTGGCAGTTAAATGTTAATGGAATTATTTATTACTCAGTTAATTTAATAGATGAAATGCCATATTTTTAATTTTCAGAGCTTTTAATGTACATGATCGTAAAGTGAAGTTGATTGAGATAGCTGAGACTCAAAAGATATCAAAGGAAAGTGTTGGACATATCGTACTTATTTATTTATATTTGGGCATGCGAAATCTCTATGCAGAGTGGGTGCTGCGTAAACTTACAGTTGATAAAAAATAACAAACGTGTTGATGATTCAGAGTCCTGTTTGAAACTGTTTAAGCGAAAAAAAAATAGAGGAGTTTTGCGTCGATATATCACAATGGATGAAACATGGATCCATCTTCACACTCCAATCGGCCGTAAGATGAGTGGACTGCACGCGACGAACCCAATTCAAAGTGACGAAAAACTCAAGAGTCGGCAAGGTTATGGTGTCTGTATTTTGGGATTTGCATGGCGTATTGTTCATCTATTATTTTGAAAAGGGAAAAACAATAAACAGCGGCTATTATATAGAATTGCTGGAACGTTTTAAGGATGAAATCCTTAAAAATCGACTCCATTAAACGAAAACAAGTGTTGTTTCAATAAGACAATGCGCCGTGTCACAAGTCGATCAAAACGATGGTCAAACTCAATTAGGCTACGATTTTTTCCCCACCCTCCGTATTTTTCACATTTGGCCCCCAGTGACTATTTCCTCTTTGCAGACCTCGAGAGAAACTCGCTGGAAAGAAATTTAGTACTAATGAAGAGAGTAATCACCGAAATAGAGGCCTATTTAGAGGCTAAAGACAAATCATACTACAAAAATGGTATCGAAAAGATGGAAGATCTCTATAATCGGTGTATTGTTTTTGAAGGCAACTTTGTTGAATAATATTTTTTATCGCCAACCGTCAGTAAAACCATGCATTACCACAGTGATTTCCGGAAGTAAACAAACACTTTATTTAACTGTAAAATTTGCGGCAGATAAAGTACTTTACCTGCCGCAAAACAGGCAGATAATAATTATTTATGTACCAAGTCAGTAAAATAAGACTTTATCGAACGAGTCTGAGGTTATGAGACGAGCGAGCGGAGCGAGCGAGGTGAATAAAGACGAGTTCGATAAAGATATTTTACTGACGTGGTGCATACAAAATTTTATCGCCAATCTTAAAAATAAATGAAAAAGTATAGGATTTTTTATTTAAATTAAAAAAAAAAACAGAAAATATGTATTATTATTTAAACAAACACTACGAATTAATCAAGATATTAAACCACTCTATTTGTTGTATATGTTGAAATTGATGGTGCATCCTGTGGCAATATTTAAATTTATTCCTGATGTTGACCCATCAACGGAAAAATTTTGTGGAATATTATTTAAAAGGGTATTTTCATCTTTATGCAATTCGGTGTTATTAATAAGAAAATGAATATTTTCATTTTGATGTAAAGTTGTGGCAGTGTTGTCATTGATATCAAAACGGTGCGCAATTTGATCACCACCCAAAATCGTTTTTGCAATCTTCGTTTTGTTCAATATTGATTCCTCAACATAGGACTCAGCAACGGATCCACTCTTCCACCCTCCATGACGTTTCAAATTTTCTTTGCTGCCCCCTGCATTAGCAAACAAAGTAGCAGACGACCTCCGAAAACAATGACCAGTATATTCTGACGGATTTGGCAAATTTAAATAGTTCGCAATTTTACATGGTATGTTTCCAAAAGTGTGGATACCCACAGGCTGCACTGTGCATTTACTTTTTCTATATGTAATAAAAAATCTATCATGTTTGGTCTGTGCGGGACGAAGTTTGGCATATTTTTTATATAACTCAATCGGTTTAACGTGTCCTTCGAACTCTGATGTTACGACAAATACTCTTGGTTTATTAGTTTTCGTGTGTCTTATATGCACAATCAATACAGTATCCTTGTCTTCTATATCATCAACTTTAAGATTTACTAATTCATTATTACGGCAGGCTCCAGCAACGCCAAAAATAACACAAATCTAAAATAATATCTACATTAATAACAAATATGCTTCGATAATTGATTACTATCTTACCTTCATCATTAAATATATTTCATTTGGTGCATTCAATAGAAACTGTATTATTTCTTCTTGTGTGAGAACTTTCGATTTTTTTGGCGTATAATTTTTTGATTTCTGTTTTAAAAACGCCGTAAGTTTCTTATATTGGCTTATATCAACGTCGTTTTTTACCGAAAGAGATGCTTTTAACATAGAATAATATGACCATAATGTTGCTGCTTTATATTCCTTGGATTTTTCAGAAAAATATGTCAAGAGAACGTTTTCGCTAATTTTTTTAATGTTATTTCTGTCACACCAACTTGTGAATAAATCGTGTTGACGATTATAAATATGTCTAGACTTATTTGGAAGAATTTCGAGCGTTGTTTCTATCGCTCTTTCGCGTATTTCTGGTGGAGTACATGGTATTTCAAACTCTTCACTACTCATGTTTTTTTTTGACAACTAAACTGACAGGATTCGACCTCCTTAGATTTTGTTAGTATTGTCCCATAATGTTACTTGTTGAAAGTAGTAAAATAATGGGACGGTTTAGTGCCGCAAATGGCGATAATAATAGATGTATTTAGTGCCGATTGGCGATAAAGTATTTTACCTGCCGCAAATGTTTATTGACATAGCCATGACTATATGACATTGACAGAAATCGTGCGTCTCGCTGACTCAGCTCCAACAGTGAAAATTTAATCGAGAATTATTTATTAAAAAATAGTGGAAGAAAACAAAAAGGAAGATTTTTACCAAGTGCACCGGATGAAATCTACATGATGATGAAGGTAATTTATGCAAACTTTTCAAAACAAATTTGATATGAATGTTTATGTTTAGTTTATTTTGTCATAATAAAATGTGACAAGTTTGATGTGTTAATTTTTTTAAATTATATATGTTTACGGTTGGCGATAAAAGTTTGTATGCACCACGTCAGTAAAGTGTCTTTATTGAACTCGCCTGTTACTCGCCTCGTTCGCTTCGCTCACTCGGCTCATAATCTCAGACTCGTTCAATAAAGTATCACTTTACTGACTAGGTACATAAATAACTATTTTTTAAAACGATATAAACGTTTCAGCCTATTTGTTATAAATGACTTTCTAATATATTACTAGTGTTTTAATATTTACTTTACTTAAGATAGTATAATATCGTTCAGGCCAATTTTATATTTAATAAAAATACAGGAACCATAAAACTAATAACAAGGTATATAAATGGATATTTAGAACATAAAAGATGCGAAAAAGTCCCGTATTGCAAAAAAATGTAAGCCGTAAATCCGGTCGAAAGATAACAGAGCACGTGTGTCTTGTTTTGTCGTCTTTCGGCGTAAAGATGAAGCAACGAGATGAAATCTTGGCGCGCTCACGTCTCACGTCTCACTCGACGTCGTCAGCATCCGCCACTCGACGCAGATGACAAACCGTTCCGCTTCCTGGAATATGGCCGTCGCGACGCTCACACACATACATACCGAACAAGTGCACCGCACTCTTATTTCTCCACATAAAAATAAATAACGATTCCATTATACGGGGATTTACTCGAAGATAATGTATACAATAAAATAATTTCTAACTTGGCGTTTTAACTTATTAACTTAATATTAAATGTATTGTTAGTTTAAGTCTCGTAATATAGAAGTCAAATCATTATAGCTTAAATAATATAAATATTTACCCCTTGAGGTTAGAAGCACATGATACATTTTAATTAAATAAAAATATATACTATCACTTAGTTAATATCACACTGTTTATTTATTAGTGACTGCAGTTTCGATTACACAGTGATCATTATCAAACTATAAGTACTGTAAATTCAAAGTAAAATCTTATTTATAGCTATAGTTAGTGAAAGACGTAAACATCAGGTTGGTTTATTCGTTGATTATGGGGCGGTCCGGATTATCTTTATGTTTGTGAATTTCGAAGGGTTTGGGCACGTCCGTTTTAATCCCTTAGTCCACGAAGTGTAGTATCTGTATTACATCTTCCTTCAAAAGTATGACAATTTTCAATTTACAAACAAATTTGTAAATACCTCTGTATATATTAAATACCATATTTTATTCTACGGTTTTAAGACTACATTGATGGCTACTTTATTCAGAATATTGCCAATTATTAAACCAATATCTGTAGAATTTGTTAATAACATTTAGTTTCTGTAATGTTAGCTGCATACAACATTTTATTAGTATTTTTGTTTTGGCGGATTTTTAGTAAGTCGTCTATTGTTTTATTTGTATAACCTTTATTATTAGCAATATTATAAAATGTATTGATTTCCTGTTTTAAAGCTTCTTGTGATAAAAGTAAAGAAACGGTTCTATAAATCATCGAATTGAAGACTGTGTCGGTAAATGTGGGTTTTCTATATATTTCAAAATTGAATCTTTTTTTGTGGAAATTAAGAGATCTAAATATTTTTAGTTTCTACTGAACAAGTTTCGTGAGTAAATTTTATATTAGGATAAATTGTGCTTATTAATTGATAAATTTGTCTTTATGTGTCCATACCCCGTTAGGATATCATCAACATATCGGTACCAAAACTATTTATGTTTCTTAGCTAATTCTGAATTTAAGATTAAGTTAGTAAGGCTTGCCATGAAAATTTCAGCTAACAATGGGCTCAAAGGTAACCCAATTTCTAGACCTTCTTTTTGATTATATATTTTATTATTTACTGTTATAATAATAAATAATTATAACGGGTGTCCAACAACTATTGCAGTCCCGGGTGGCGTTGGAATCAAATGCGTACGTCGATTCTTGCATGTGCTAAATAAATTGAACTGATATTTTAATTGTCAAACATCATTTAAATGTGAATTTAAAGTGTTGTTAACATTAATAAATAATTAGAATATGTTTACTCAAAAACAGATGTATGTTTGACAATTAAAATATCAGTTTAATTTATTTGGCACATATAAGAATCGACCTACGTATTTCATTCCAACGCCACCCGGGACCGCAATAATGGTTGGACACCCGTTATTTTAGTAAAATGGTTAGTAAATTTATGAATTCTGACTGAATAATTGGATTGATTTTATTTTGATAAAAAATTGTTATAATTTTTGAAAACATGCTGGAAACATCGAAGGAACTATCATATTAATTTAGATATTAATAAAAAGAAAATACTGAATCAGTGAGCCCAACTTAAATAAAAACAATAAACTTAATACTATTTAAAGTCAAAATATTAGAGAAAGAATCAACAAAAATTATAGTTATACATATCACTCAATAAGTCTCCGCTCTAGCAACGAAAAACATATTTTGTTTTAGAAATTCCACTTTATTCATCATCTCTTTCAAGAGCGATAAATTCATTCCAATACTCCTCTAACTTTTCGATATCCTTTATGTAAAACAATTTGTCTTTGCTCTCAAAATTATCCTAAGTTTCAGCAATCACTTCTTCATTTGAGCCAAATTTCTTTCCCTGGAACATTTTTTCATGTTTGCCAAAAGCTGGGGACCAAATCTATAGAGTACGATGGGTGGGAAGGCAATCCAAACCGAAATTTATCCAATTTAACTATTGTTTTTATCGACATGTGACACGGAGAATTGTCCTGGTGAAAAAGTACTTTTATTGCCGGTGAGGTTGCGTTTTTTGATTTCTAAACTCAATTAATCCAATAACGTTATATAATATTTGCTATTGATAGTTTTGCCTTTCTTAAGATAGTCGATTAACAACATTCCATGCGATTTTTTAGTTTTTGGATTCTTTGGACGATTTTCAACGGCTGCTGTCCACTTAGCTGACGATTTTTTTAAATTTAGGCCTGCAGTGCTGGCTTCATGTTTTATCCATTGTAATCGTCGACGCGTTATTGGTTCTGGTCCGGTGTGAGCAAATGCGGCAAAGCAACTTCCACAAGCCCTAATTTTCATGTAAAATTGTAAAGACACTACCTTTGACATCTTCAAGATATCAGCTATATCACACAACTTCATTTTATGGTTTTTTAAAACTCTTTTTTGAAATTTTGTTTTGTTTTTCAGAACAACTTACAATTTTGGACGACCAAAGCGGTTATCATCATAGAAGCTTGTAGGACCACGTTTAAATTCAGAGTCCCCATAATGCCCCCCCATAATCAAGCCACTGTATGGCTCCAACTGTATTTTCCCTCATCAATAAACTGTATTTAATCAACGCACGAAATTACTTTCTATCGATTGTCTAGAAAATTTCAAAACTGGGGTAACTAAAACGAGTGTAACTAATATTGTTGGTTCGAGTTTACGTGAAGTGTTTTGTAAATAAAAATAACACACAGTTTATTCCTTACTTCACTTATTTATTAATTGTTAAATGTACATTTCGTTCACAAGGTGAACATTATCAATAACAAACGAGTGTAACTTCTAAAGAAATGGTCAGAATTCCATGAAATTTTGGCATGTACTGCTTGAAGGTTAGTAACACCCGAAATTTACCTGGGTCTGTCAACAATATTTGTATATATATATATATATATATATATATATATATATGTGTTATACCGGGGACGTATTATATAATTCTATGCCGAGAAGAAAATGTTCAATCTAATCACATATCACATGAATATGTGATAGATAAAGAAGCCGGGGAATTACTTAAATAAAACAATTATACCTGCAGATTAATTAACGAGTTAATTATAAAACATGGTTACTATTAGTTATGTATAATAAATCATTGAATATTATATTGCCAATAAGATTACTATTAATGATTAATATACGCCGAATTTAATACACATCGTATAACCAATAAATTATCTTGGATAAGACAAAATTTAAAAGTTTTTTGATTACTTTTTTAAATACCAGTACTTCAAAACACATAATAGTAGAAAGTTATCTGGTATTTAGAAAACTCGAAATTAAACACTGGTAAGGTTATTACAACATTAACTTTTACTTTATGCTGAAAATTTAAATTCACATTATGGTTTCTCAGTAAATCCCGCTAAGACGGAGCTGACGCTGGCCAACAAAAAGAAACCGGCCTGAATCAAGCTGCCCAGGATATTCAACATCACACTAATTCTGGCAGTGTCGGAGAGTCGTTGAGAGATCATGGGAATTATCACCCTGAATTACCAAGTGGCTGTGCACTACCGTCGTAAGACCGGCCTTAATATATGCAGCAGTTATATGAACGCCAACACATTAAATTTCTAGCATATATGGGAATTACTGGCTCAATGCTCACCATACCGACGTCAGCAATGGAGGCGTTATTGTTTCTCCCTCCTCTGGATTTCTGAAGGTGTTCATAAGGATAGCGCTAAGACTAAGAGACAGCGCCATATCGTGTCCAAAGGCATTTCCATGGTAGAACGTCCTTTGTTCTTCTATGGAAATGTCATGAACGTGCTCCTCCGACTTACCTTTTCGAAATACACTACACGTCACAAAACTTTGAGACCACTGAAGCTACTAAACATATGTTCACGAATGAAGCAGAAAAGAAGAAAGAAACAAGTGCAGGCATATATTGAACTGAATCTTGAACTAAAAATACCCTCGGAGGAACACTCTATAATCATTCAATCACTTACAGGGATACTTGTTAGTGCCCAAAACATAACTGAACTGGGGATAAAACGACAAAACATCTGCATCCACACAGACAGTAAAACCAGTATTGTTATCTTAATACATGCCAAGGTATAAACAAGGCTGGTAAATGAATGTGTTATGGCACTGGTGACGACATCTGTAGATCACAGAATTGCTTTATCTTGTTTCCAGACACACTCAAATACAAAAAGGAATAATAGAACTAGCTCTAGCAAAAGGAGGATTATCTTTGATAACCGATAAGGGACCTGTGCCCCTATCCAAAAGCAATTTCTTAAACGTACTGCAAGACATGACTCTAGCAGAACCCAAAGTAAGATTGATGAACGTCTTCACTTGTGCTCATTCCAGAAACCCAATACGAACAGCCAACGCTAAAGATGCTGAATAATGTGTTAATCTATTCAGGTCAAACCTAAAATCGCTGACTGGTGTCCTAACTAGACACTGTCAGATAAAGAAACATAGAGCTGTTTCCATCATATCTTCTTTTCTTTCTTTTGTAATTTGATGCACTTCTTATATTTCCGTCTCTATTTTTAATTCATTTGATATAAATTATTTTAAGCCTTCTGTTGCAAATGCTTGAAGCGTTTATAATTATTAAAATATTGTTTCCCTATCATATAAATGAACAATTTACAAAAAAATAGCTTATCTCCTTCGATACTAGTGACACAAAAGTATTATGACGGATACATTATTTTTAAACAAATTTATGTCTGAATATTCAGTTTCCAAAAAAATGAACGGGGGTTAGTTACATCGGGAGGTGTTTCTAATAAGAGCAGATATTATCGATAGTGTTATGTAGCAATATTTTTAATTATTCATTATAGACCTCAAAGCAGGATAAGAAATAGGCATCTTCCCGTTTATATTATTATAGTGTGCATTTGTATTGTCTTAGATATTAATGCAGTTTTTAAAAAATAAAAATTTAATTAATAATAATTGGCTACTTAATTAATAATTGTTGGCTCAAGACTGTATACGAATTACATTAAATTAATGTAAATTTAATTATAATGGGGGAGACGTCCTTCGAGGAAGGGAAGGGGCAACAGAGGGAGAGGAGAGAGGTGGGCGCGGGGTAGGCTGCAGGTAGATGGTGGAAGCAGTAGTGAAGGAGATATAAAAGGTAAGGGAGATATAGAAGGAAGAGCTGGAGAAAGCGAGGGTGATGAGAAGATGATTAAAAGGGTAGAAGAGAGAATATTTATAGACGACTAACTGTCGGAAAAGGAGAGAAAGGTACAGAAGGAAATAAGGGAAATGTCGATGAGGGAGTGGGATAAGGGATGTTACGCAAGGATGGGGTATTAGAAATTGACAATAGAGGGGAAAGTATGGAGGTGTAATAAGGTAAAGGAGAAGCTGAAGGAGGATACAAAAGACGAGTAGGGGCAGGGAGGAGGGAAGAAGGGAATGAGAGGAAAAAGAGGAAGGGGGGATAACTATAGGCTTCTGGAACGTGGCGGGGATAAAGGAAGGGGGGATGATCAGTGGCAAGGGCTAGGGTGAGTAAGAGAAGGAATGTGTGACAGAAAAGATAATAGTAGGATTGGTGGAAACGTACGTGATAAAGGAGTGTGAAGAAGTAAAAGGGACCTTACCGGGGGATTTAGGTGGGAGATGAAGGAAGCAAAAAGGTTGGCGGAGGAAGGAAGACGGGTGGAGAGAGCGGATGGTTTTTGGGGAATGCAGACGGCTTAAAAGAGGGATGAGGAGGGCAAGGACAGTGTACCTTGAAGGTAGATAAGATGAAACAGTGTGCCGGGAGGCAAAAAGGAAATATAGAGAGGTATGTGAGGAGACGAAAGTGGCGGTGAGGCAGAGCTAGAAACAGGCAAAGGTGATACTGGAAAATGAGTGGAGATGTGCAGGAAAGGGAGCGGAAAGCCATGTGTAGACGGAAGCGAAGTGTCGAAGGACTTCACGTAGGAGGAGGTGGAGAGAGCGTTTGGTGAGGTGAAGAAATGGAAAGCGGCATGACCGGATGGCCTGAAGGCGGAGATATGCAAGAAGTTTGGAGAAGAGGTAAAAAGAACTTTTGGAAGGATGTTGAATCAAAGATGGAGGAGGAGGAGGACATACCATGGTCGTAAGGGGGCAACAGAGGGGAAGTAAAGAATTATAGGGGTAACGGTGACGAAAGTGGGCTATAAAATAGGGATGCACGTGGTGAAAAGTAGGCTAGTGCCAGAAATACAGGGAGGGTTCAGGAAGGGAAAAGGAACGAGGTACCACATATTCACCCTGGCTAGGATTTAGAGGTAATAATGGAAGACTGAGGAAGCGTATATGTGGTGTTTTTGGATTTGAAAGAGGCTTATGATTCGGTACCAAGGAGAAAATTGGCATAATGTGTGAAAAGAAGAGGGGTGAGTGAGGGGATGGTTGAGTTTGTAAGGAGGGTATATGAGGAAACATGGTGTGCAGCGAAGGTAGGGAGAAGGCTATCGGAGAGATTTAGGACGTTGATGGGAGTGTTAAGTATTTAATCCGATCAGAAGTAAACTGGGGGAGGTGTTGAGGAGAGAAAGTATGTTGTACGCGAATAATATGGTGCTGATGGTGAGGGACTAGAATGGGGCGAAAGATATGTTAGAAAGAGTGAAAAAGTTCAGTATTACTTATAATTCTTGTTTGTATTTGGTTTGTATCTATACGTAACATTAGCAAAAAGAGAATAGAGGAGCGTAAAGAAGGTCAATCAATCAAGGCAAAAGTTGTGAAAATTGTCACGGGGTGTACATATGACAATCTAGCCGTAATTTTAACATGAGACTTAAAGAACATTTAGCTACGACAAACTAATAAATCAACTTTTGAATAATAAAATGTATTAAAATCCTTTAGTTCGTTGTAGAAAATTAAATAATAAATTTAAAAATACGAAAACATTTCGTGAATCTACAACAATGATAATGAATAATTTTTCATGTTATAGTTACATTTAAACAATCTAAAGTACATTTTATCATTTATTAGTTTATTCAACAGAAATAATTTCATTCAAATTAGTGTTGCTTTGATAGTTGTACTATTTGTAACATGCAAATTAATTTGTATTATTCAATGTCTGTCGAAGTATTAGCTAGAGAAGTAGTTGTGTCAAATTAATTTGTTTTGTAGTCTTAGTAAGACTCATTGTTGTAGATTCACTAAATGTTTTCGTATTTTTAAATTTAAAATCAACTTTTGCTAAATATCTTATTGATGAGTCACATTCTCTTGGTAAAGATGTACTCTCGCTATTTATTTACACTCCTCTATTCTTGGCAGTTTGTTAATATTAATTATAGATAGCTAAGTTTTTTTTATTTCTTTAATGTTTTGAAAATGATAAGTGTCTTGTCGAAACTATAACGAAGATTAAATCCTGTTATACATACAAACTATTAAGTATTTTTATTTTAAACTGAGTTTATTCATAATTTATTTATGAATAAGTGAAATGAGGAATAAACTCAGTGTTTACTTTTTATATTCTTGTTATATTAATTGAAAATATTTCAAGTAAACTCAAACCATCAATAGTATAAGCTAAATGCTCTATTCGTGCCAAAAAACTTTTTGACAAACTTTTGATTTTATTTTTCAAATCTATGGAAGTAACACGTGTTTTCAAAAAGTTAAATACGGCGCAATTTTATGTACATATTTGATAACTTTTAGTTTATATAGATTATGTTTGGGCCATTTGGTGCTAATCCTACTTTTTCTGGAACTTTTTATAAAGGCTTGTATATAGAATTTGTATTAAGGTCTATAGGATTATTCAATTCTTTATGTTTTTGGTTTTAGGTTAATTTATCTATATAAGTATGAGTTTTATATTAGTTTTTCTAATGAATATGATTATATTTTTCTCATAGGTAGAAATATTTGACGATAAGGTTAGTTATACGTTTATTTTCATTTCATTTGTTTTTTTTAGCGTACATTATAGCCGTAATATAACTTTTCTGTAATTTAATAGGTTTATGTTCAATTCTTTTGTTATCAGTTGAATTATACTAAGACATAATTAATTGTTTTCTTGCAACTTATAATTTAATATAATATTTTAGTTTTTATGATGATTTTTTTAAGATTTCGTTATTTTTATATATCTAGTATTATTATAGTGCTTTTTCTTTCAATTTGTCATATGTCATCAAGTTCACAACGTATATCTGATAGCGAGCACATAGAAAAGAAAATCGATAAACCATTAATAGTTTTAGACAAACCAAGTTACAATATGCGGTAAATTATTTATTTATTTATTACATCTTTGCATTCATTCCTAACAAAATATCACATATCATATTATAAAGTAGGAAAAAATTCTCAAAATTTACCCGAAGGGAGGACTGGCAGAGTTCATTCATTCTTCATTCATTCATTCATTTGAAGGATTTTCCACTCAAACATATGCATATCAATAGTGCTTCAAAATACCTTTACTTGTATACATTTATATATTTAATGCTTAAATAAAGCATACTTTAGTCTTTAAATAGACGTATTTTTATCCCGATACATATTTGATATTATTCTTGTAGATTTTCAAAATGTTTTCGAATTTTCAAATTATTTGTTAATTTTATAAAAGTGTATAAAAGTTTTAAAACTTGTATGTCTGCCATTGTAACAGATCGTAAAGTATATATTATAGAATTTTTAACGTTTATAAAAATGTATATACACTAACACGGACAGTATTTCATTTTCTAGATGCACTCTACTGCACTATTTCAGTAAACCCTCGTAATAATATCTGTTCTCTCTGTATTTGTGGCCCCTTCGTTCACGTTCCCCTCATTTGTTATTGAATCAGTACCGCGCAGTAAAGGACGAAATGTCCCAGCAAGACACCAGAAATGAAATATAACCGCACAGTTTCTTTTACTTTGTCGCGAATTATGCCATTTATATCTACCACCAAATATATGATTGCAGACGGTCCTCCCCTCCGTTATTTACGTTACCTCATTTTTCTTCATTCCCGCGCCTGGGGAAAATTAGTGTAGCAAGATAATGCTAAATATTAATAACCAAAGTTTCGATGGAGAAAAATTGCACACCATCATGTGAAGTAGAAGATAGCGCCCCGTTTTTCTTTTACAAATATTACCTTATCGATCAGGTTTAAAGAATATGGATACACATTAATTTATTCCTTATAATATATTATTAAATTATTTTCTACTAACTAAGTGCTGAACATGGCTCATATCCTATAGTTATATATTAAGGTCTTAGATTTGTTAATCTAATTTTAATATATACCTCTAATTATATGCTAAGTATACATTTAATTATTATAACTATCATTACGTTATAATAATTTAATCATTTAATTTACTGACCCTAATGAAGGACAACCATAATTTGACGGACACAATACATTTGTGAATAAATTCTTTTAAAATTATATGGTTATATAAAGTTATTTAAGTGATTTTAAATATATAAGGAATAATATTTCGTTTATAAAGTGATTGGTGATACCCGCCTATTAGAAATAATAAAAGTATGGATTTTACACTATTATAAAAATGTCAAATTAATATTATTATAAAGTTTTAATTACGGTTGTTGACTACTATACCCGCTAATCCCTTGTCGGTTATGCCTCTATTTACATTCAGCTATTATATTGACAGACATTGACTTGATTAGTTGCGTGTATCCATCCCGGAATTGCCCCCTTTGCGGTTCATGCGGTATGTAATCGCAGTGTCCTCTAATGACTTACCTATTCGGATCCAACTTTCCACTGAGGTCACTGAAACAAAACACACACAATCAGAACAATGCTGTTTAATTGCGTCGTAATCAGCAGTTCATATTAGACGGATATTAGAGCGGCTTAGCGGTTGGTGTATTCATTGGAACATCCGCCCATTGATCCTACAATTGCATAGTATTGATATTACTATTCGATTAAAGTTCCATGTATTCACGGTTCGCATCAAATGCACAAGGAATATAAAAAAGGAGTGGTTGTCATAATTTTTAATTTTTAATTATATTAATACTGTAATTATACAGGGTGAGTTTTTTTCGATGTTCTCTATGGGGATCTCGGAAACTATAAGAGATAGAGAAACGGTTAAATGGGGAAAGAAGTGTAGATTTACGAGACGAATAAAATTCCACTTTCAAAGTTTTCAAAAAAGTCAAGGGTAACTAGATATTTTGAAAAAAGTAAAAAGTGTCAATTTTTTCAAATCAATATATCTCGGTTATTATAACAGATAGAAAAAAACTGTAAACGACAAAGTTTTAGATAATTTTATGAAGATTAATAAAAAATAATCAGAAAATTTTTATCGCCATTATTTTCCGAGATATGACGCAAACTTACATTTTTTTAAATGGAAACCATAGTTGGCTGTGACCTCATTCAAAAGGTTATTTTTTTCTCTTTAATCCAATATGGCATACGAAATAGTTATTTCTAAAAATGAGTGAATTATAGTCATTTTAATTTTTATTATAAATAAAAAATGGGTAGCCATGAAAAAGATGAAAGTAAAACAATTGCAGTTGTTTATAATATTAGCAATATTGTAATTATTAGTTTTACAGAGATAAACCAAAATTAAACAACTGCATAAAGTAATTCTGTAATTATCAATATATCAATAGGAGATATTTTAATATTAAAAAAATATGATCAAAGAGTCCACTATTAATACTATTATGACATAAATTATATCTTTTTAAAATTGAATTTATAGCTTTTTGATTATTCTCATGTAAATTGAATTAAATGTTTCAATAACAACTAGTTTATGATCCTCCACAGATTGATATGATTTTTCATATATTTTGTTTTTTACATAACCCCACAGAAACAATTCTAAAACCAGCAGATCGGGAGATCTAGTTGGCCCTGGGATTGGTTTATTTCTTCCAACTTATGAGTTAGGAAAAGCATCATTAAAATAACTTGTAAAGCCAACATGTTATGAGGTGGAGCACCATCATATTGAAACCATTTTAATCTTGCTTGTGATGATAAATTTAAATAATCGAGCGTATCTTCAAATGTTTTCTGAAGAAAATGAAAGTAATCAGTTTCACTTAGTGAGTTTTCAAAAATATATGGACCGAGAATTATTAATCCAAACACACCATGGATTAAACCCAAATTTAATTTGTAGTTTTCTCTGTGAAACTTCTCGTGGATTCTCTTAAGTTCATTTTTGTTCATTGTGGCGATTAAAAATACCACAATTAGTGAATCGCGATTCATCCGTTCATAATATTTTTGTAAGTAACGTATTACTCTCTTGACAAATGGGTTTATAGCACATACAGAAGGCCATTTGATAATTACAAAAATATTATTCTTATGCTGTTTTTTCATTTTTATTTAACTTTGTAGAACTAATAATTACAATATTGCTATTATTATAAACAACTGCAATTGTTTTACTTCCATCTTTTTCATGGCTACCCATTTTTTATTTATAATTAAATTTAAAATTACTATAACTCACTTATTTTTAGAAATAACTATGTCGTATGTCATATTGGATTAAAGAGAAAAAAATTACCTTTTGAATGAGGCCATAGCCAACTATGGTTTCCATTTAAAAAAATGTAAGTTTGCATCATATCTCGGAAAATAATGGAGATAAAAATTATCTGACTATTTTTTATTAATCTACATAAAATTATCTAAACCTTTGTCTCTTACAGTTTTTTTCTATCTGTTATAATAACCGAGATATATTGATTTGAAAAAATTGACACTTTTTACTTTTTTAAAAATATCTAGTTACCCTTGACTTTTTTGAAAACTTTGAAAGTGGAATTTTATTCGTCTCATAAATCTACACTTCTTTCCCCATTTAACCGTTTCTCTATCTCTTATAGTTTCCGAGATCCCCATAGAGAACATCAAAAAAAACTCACCCTGTATGTATTATGATTATGATATGGGCAATGGGCGGATGATTGATGGGCGACCGCTGCGCTCACCATTAGTGTAAATGTAAAGGAGCTTAAAGGTGTGATACTTTATCGTTTGACAAGCTTACGCCTTTTTGTATTTTTATGTTTAAATATATTCATACAAGAAAAGGTTATTAAGATAAAAGTCTAAATATGATTGAGTGCATGTATTTTATTTTAATTTTAAGAAAACATAAAAGCAATAGTAATAGAGAACGAGAGTATATAAGCGAAAAATACTTGAAATAAAAGATATATTTTCCAGAACAAAGAAAACTAAATGGACAACAAGTAAAAGTAGAACTTAATGTTAAAGACACATATAACGTAATTATTGCCTTATGAGAGAAATAATAAAAACAAATTTAGAACAAGTAAAAGAAATTTTAAAAAGATGAGTAAATAAAAATGATGAGAAATTAACAAAAACTAAATCGAGGTTGCACAATAAAAGTTAAAAAGAGGAGATAAACAAATGAAAAAAGCTATCAATTATTTGAATAAAAATATTAAACATATGGAACTACAAGAAGGCATATGAATAGGCTCTGATTTAACTAAAACCTAAGCTAATATTTAGAGGAAAAATAAGAAAACTACGTTACAAATCAAATACAAGTCGTGCAGGGAAACAACACAATTAGCTTGGTCCATGGTCCATCAGATGTCCTAACAGACCCCTTCAGCCAATACAGGGAATTTCTAATGTAAAAATTCAGAACGTAAACAAAAAATCGGCGGCTATCGACCAAAAACTGACAAAAGACTCAAGAATTTTCACTCCCATTACCATACATAACTATATTAGAGACGTATATACTACAAAAATTAATTCACCCCTGAACACAGGCAGACAAACATTACTAAATAAGTTAAAAGCTCGTTTCATTGACTCATTTCGTGTCGACACTCATATAAATTTCTCATGTAATAGAATGTATATTGTCATGTTCGATATGGACCAGCCGAAGTTCATTCCACCAGTGGAACCAATTTTAGGTGTCCAAGTAGGTCACACAGAGGTGCTAAGAAATGTCTAGTTTAAATGTCATAAATACGAACATCAATTCATTACCGATAAAATCCCATCCCATTTCCCATTTCCTCTGTAATAATCCAACCCTAATGGTAGAAACTAATACCACTAAACCCTGTTCCTTCAAAAACTGGTCCACAATCCAAATCCCGTCTTCCATTCCTAAACAAAACATTCGCGGTGGTTTAATAGTAGCAGACAGGCTCGGAATTAAACTAGGGAAAGCCAACCACCCAAAATATAGTTATTTATGTACCTAGTCAGTAAAGTGATACTTTATTGAACGAGTCTGAGATTATGAGCCGAGTGAGCGAAGCGGACGAGGCGAGTAACAGACGAGTTCAATAAAGACACTTTACTGACGTGGTGCATACAAACTTTTATCGCCAACCGTAAACATTTATAATTTAAAAATATTAACATATCAAACTTGTCACATTTCCATATGTAAAACGTAAACATACATATCAAATTTGTTTTGAAAAGTTTGCATAAATTACCTTCATCATCCGGTGCACTTGGTAAAAATCTTCCTTTTTGTTTTCTTCCACTATTTTTTAATAAATAATTCTCGATTAAATTTTCACTGTTGGAGCTGAGTCAGCGAGACGCACGATTTCTGTCAATGTCATATAGTCATGGCTATGTCGATAAACATTTGCGGCAGGTAAAATATTTTTTCTACTCCCATAGTAGTAAGTAGGCAATAACGCAATCGTTTGTTGATTAGTAACCATGGCATTATGATACATGCACGTAATGAAGAAAAAACTAGCACGTAATATATTACGTAACCATTATTATTACGAAACTCAAATCAAGTAGCCTAGACAAATGAATTTGACATTTATCGTTGTTGAATACATATTACATTGACGTTATTTTGGTTTAATTATTATTAATTATTCATTGTTAAAATGAGTGAAAGTCACTCCACAGAAGAAATTGAAACTCCACCAGAAATTAGGCAAATAGCAGAACATACCGCAGCGGATCTTCTCCCGGAAAAATCCAAAGAGCGTTATGAAGTGGTTTACGGTAAATTCGTGGATTGGCGTATGAATAGTGTTTAGTCTTTTTCGGAAAATGTGTTATTCGCCTATTTTGGGGAAATAAGTAAGAAATACAAACCTTCATCTCTTTGGGCCATGTATTCGATGCTTCGAAGTGTTTTAATAGTGAAACATAACCTCAATGTTGCAAAGTATTCCAAATTATAATTAATGGGAGTAGAAAAAGTATAGTACACAACTCGAGGTGTAAGTCACTTACGTACTCGTGGAATTACTGCACTCGCCTAACGGCTCGTGCGCAACTTTTTCCACTCGTACGTAATATATGACTTACACCTCTCGTTATGTAATATACTATTATTGTACAGTTTTGCGGCAGGTAAAGTACTTTTTCTACTCCCATAGTAGTAAGTAGGCAATAACGCAATCGTTTGTTGATTAGTAACCATGGCATTATGATACATGCATGTAATGAAGAAAAAACTAGCATGTAATATATTACGTAACCATTATTATTACGAAACTCAAATCAAGTAGCCTAGACAAATGAATTTGACATTTATCGTTGTTGAATACATATTACATTGACGTTATTTTGGTTTAATTATTATTAATTATTCATTGTTAAAATGAGTGAAAGTCACTCCACAGAAGAAATTGTTGAAACTCCACCAGAAATTAGGCAAATAGCAGAACATACCGCAGCGGATCTTCTCCCGGAAAAATCAAAAGAGCGTTATGAAGTGGTTTACGGTAAATTCATGGATTGGTGTATGAATAGTGTTTAGTCTTTTTCGGAAAATGTGTTATTCGCCTATTTTGGGGAAATAAGTAAGAAATACAAACCTTCATCTCTTTGGGCCATGTATTCGATGCTGCGAAGTGTTTTAATAGTGCAACATAACCTCAATATTGCAAAGTATTCCAAATTATAATTAATGGGAGTAGAAAAAGTATAGTACACAACTCGAGGTGTAAGTCACTTACGTACTCGTGGAATTACTGCACTCGCCTAACGGCTCGTGCGCAACTTTTTCCACTCGTACGTAATATATGACTTACACCTCTCGTTATGTAATATACTATACAATTGTATTTATGTAATATGCTTCAACGTGGTAAACAAAATTTAAGCAAGCCCTCACAAGTAACAAAAAATTGCTAAGACTGATTTTAAAATAAATTTTTCTACTCCCATAGTAGTAAGTAGGTAATAACGCAATCGTTTGTTGATTAGTAACCATGGCATTATGATACATGCACGTAATGAAGAAAAAACTAGCACGTAATATATTACGTAACCATTAATATTACGAAACTCAAATCAAGTAGCCTAGACAAATGAATTTGACATTTATCGTTGTTGAATACACATTTTATAGACGTTATTTTGGTTTAATTATTATTAATAATTCATTTATTAATTGTTAAAATCAGTGAATGTGACTCCACAAAAGAAATTGTTGGAACTCCACCAGAAATTAGGCAACTAGCAGAACATACCGCAGCGGATCTTCTCCCGGAAAAATCCAAAGAGCGTTATGAAGTGGTTTACGGTAAATTCATGGATTAGCGTATGAATAGTGTTCAGTGTTTTTCGGAAAATGTGTTATTAGCCTATTTTGGGGAAATAAGTAAGAAATACAAACCTTCATCTCTTTGGGCGATGTATTCGATGCTGCGAAGTGTTTTAATAGTAAATAACGTCAATATTGCAAAGTATTCCAAATTATAATGAATGGGAGTAGAAAAAGTATAGTACACAACTCGAGTTGTAAGTCACTTACGTACTCGTGGCATTACTGCACTCGCCTAACGGCTCGTGCGCAACTTTTTCCACTCGTACGTAATATATGACTTACAACTCTCGTTATGTAATATACTATTTTCTACTCCCATAGTAGTAAGTAGGCAGTAACGCAATCGTTTGTTGATTAGTAACCATGGCATTATGATACATGGACGTAATGAAGAAAAAACTAGCACGTAATATATTACGTAACCATTATTATTACGAAACTCAAATCAAGTAGCCTAGACAAATGAAATTGACATTTATCATTGATGAATACATATTACATAGACGTTATTTTGGTTTAATTATTATTAATAATTCATTTATTCATTGTTAAAATGAGTGAAAGTGACTCCACAGAAGAAATTGTTGGAACTCCACCAGAAATTAGGCAACTAACAGGACATACCGCAGCGGATCTTCTCCCGGAAAAATCCGAAGAGCATTATGAAGTGGTTTACGGTAAATTCATGGATTAGCGTATGAATATGGATCAGTCTTTTTCGGAAAATGTGTTATTAGCCTATTTTGGGGAAATAAGTAAGAAATACAAACCTTCATCTCTTTGGGCCATGTATTCGATGCTGCGAAGTGTTTTAATAGTAAACATAATCTCAATATTTCAAAGTATTCCAAATTATAATGAATGGGAGTAGAAAAAGTATAGTACACAACTCGAGTTGTATGTCACTTACGTACTTGTGGAATTACTGCACTCGCCTAACGGCTCGTGCGCAACTTTTTCCACTCGTACGTAATATATGACTTACAACTCTCGTTATGTAATATACTATTACCTGCCGCAAATTTTACAGTTAAATAAAGTGTTTGTTTACTTCCGGAAATCACTATGGAAATGCATGGTTTTACTGACGGTTGGCGATAAAATAATATAATGAATGCATGCATGCACTGCATTATTTAACTTGCATCCTTTACAGTCCACCTTTTTCTAACTTACATCCATCACTCCTCATCCATTGAAGACACAATCCTTACAAAAGCATCCTTATACGACCACGTTGTCATAATTGGGGATTTTAACATCAATAAAACAAAAGCGAGGCAGCTTTACTTTTTTATATTAAACTCAAACTATGTACGTATCCATACCGCTTCTACATTTATTATGTCCCAAAACCAATCCTCCACTCCCGACATCCTGTTATGTACAAGTAGCATCCGACACCTTCTGCAAAATGTTGTCCTAATCCCTGATCTTTGCTCAGACCATTTATTCATTCAGTTTTCAATCCTACAACAACCTCCTATCCCAGACCCTCGAAAAGTTATATATAAACATAAAGACTGCGACAATGACAGACTGACCAAAGACTTAAATGACATCATTTCAGCCCATCCGGAAGTTAACCCATCCTCTATTTCTTTATTCCTCAAGACATTATCAGACTCTGTTAAAAAATACACAACAACATATACAAGAAAAGAATACAAATATATCCTCCTAAACTTCATACTGAGATTAATTAAATAAAAAAGACAACTGTAGCGAGACATAATAAAGGAAGCAGAGAATTTATAACTTTCTCTGCTTCCTTTAGGAATAATAAATAATAGAAGGGCAAGAGGCTTGATTCGGCGGAACCAACCAGTCTGCAGACGACTGGTAAAGAGCGAAGGTCTGGGTTTGGTTTTATACGGTGGTCTTCGGTACCGCGGCTTTGTTACGGTCACGTAGGCATCCAAATTCCTGGAACAGGTAATGATCGTCGATTGCCGAAAAGGGCCCGCCCTATTGTTCTGCACTGACAGCTGCATATCTTGAAAAATTATTTCGTTTGGAATATTTCAATAATGTGGAATTTATGCAAATTGTTAATTGGAGCAATGGGTAGCTCATAAAATGGATTAAAATATAATTACGCATTTGTTCAGGTAAACTGAATGCCGGTTCCAAAATGAAGCTGATGGGTGTATCAAACGACAAAAAAAAGAATACATATTGAAATCGATAGGGTGAAGACAGAATAAGTAAAACCTTTCAATATAATGATGATAGAGGAAGAAATGAAAAGAAAAGATGAACCTAAATCATATCGACCCTTTAGCCTAACTTCATTTCTCCTACAGACTACGGAGAAAATAATTGACGAGAACAAATGGCAAAGAGAAGCAACAATTCGCGTTTCAGCCTGGCAAATGCACCGTCTATGCTCTACATCAACTTGTCAAAGAGGCAGAACGAGCCATCCTATACTTGGAATATGTGTAGATATAGAGTGAACACCACCTCATTCTCTGCAATAAAACGAGCGGATATAAATAATGGAATATATCCTTCCACGATAAGATGGGTGGAGTCAAAGATTTAAAACCGATTAGTAAAGGCTTCTCTAACAGGATATACAGTATCTATAACTGTCGCAAAGGTGTGTACTGAGTGGGAAGTTTTGGTTGCCACACTATGGTCAATAGTGGTAAATAGTCTTCTGGATGTACTGTACAAAAAGGACATCATAACCCAAGGCTAGCATGAAGGCACTCTTAGAATCCTAATAATAATAATATTTTATTAGTGTTATTGCAAAAGTGCGTACACAAGTTAATATACAAAGTTCTATCTATACAAAAAATCAATAGTAACTGGGTACAAAAGAGTTCATGGGCAATAAATTATCTAACATAAGTGAAATTACTGGAAAGTCCTGGGTCATATATGTTGACCGATATTTTTATATAAGGTGTTAGATAATATTTACAAGCAAATACTATAATATCTATATGATAAAAATTAAAATTTGAAATATGCCAATTAGTAAAATTGTACAGAAACATGTAATTAAAAACTATTGAATAAATAAAAAAAATATGTTAAAATATTACGAATTAATTCTGTATCCCCCGAAATCCAAATATCCCTTCTAAATATCAACATCCTCCCCTCACAATTCATCAATTCATTTGTGCGAATCGTCAGGACAGTTCAGCTAGCTAGCAAAGATACTTTTTTTCTCTCACACTATTAAATTCAAGACAGGGCAGAAAGACCGCAGGTCTATAGCCCAGACGGACTAACACCATTGATTTGTTTTCATATTTATTGTTATTGTTATTATGTATCATGTTTTGTCCAAATAAAGATTATTGTATAAATATTACGAATTAAAAATTAAAAGTATATCAACGAGAAATATTAAAAAAAAATGATTAAGAACATAATCAATAAATAAATATATTATAAAGTTATACATACATATACATTAAAGCTGAAAAACAGTTAAAATGATAAATACAGAAGCATTAAGACTATTATAAATATTTAACAGAATTTAGATTCTAGACAATCTTCCCAACTGAAGAATGCATTAGAAACCAATAGCTCTTTTACAGTCTTGCTGAACTTTTTAAGTGGAAGATCCATGATCTCTTGAGATAATATGTTATAAAATGTTTAACATATATCAGACACTCATAGATATAGAGGCATGGTAAGGTTACAATCTGTTCGTCTATACCCACATATTACAAATTAAAGATTCTGTGCCTAATAGATGAGTGCCCCCAGATAATTGATCCATATAGCATATGAAATTGAAATAGCGCAAAATACACGCCAATTGAAACATTCTTCGGTACTTGTGACCTAAGATTGCGAATTGCGAATACACTTGAGCTTAATTGTTCCGAAATGGCAATATCATGTAAATTCCGCGATAAATTTGAAGAAAGATGAATTGCTAGAAATTTTATCGATATCATAGGGTAATTCGAGAGAATGTAATTGTCGTCGTTTTTGTATAATTCAGTTTAAGACGATTGCTGTTGAACCATTTGAATGCATATTCTTGAGCTTCCATGTTCAGAGCTGCAACCTCATTTAGAGTAATAATTAGAAAAACTTGAAAATATTTTGTAATAAATTTTTATCAATTAGAATCTTCGATCTACTTGTCAGAGTAGTGTCATTAACCTATAGTGTCAAGTTTTAATCTTTTAATGTACTCGCCGGATCATTATATAAATAAGAAACAGTAAAGGACCCAATATTTAACCTTGTGGTACACCATGTGTGATAAGAACACATTAAAACGATGGGATCAATCAACGTCAGATTCCGGTAATGAATTTAAAATATCAGCGGATATATTAGTAAAGAATTCATTTAGTGAATTTGCTGATACTCCACATGGTTGTGTTCTAGTTTAAGAACATCTATTAGAGTTTATATTATTTGCTTCCAACTTATATGCTTTGCACATTTATATTTTTGCCGGTATATATTCTTTATAATTCTTATTAAAAATAAATGCAATGGAAAGGAAACAAATCTCTCCAACGGAGTGAAGTATCTGGGTACAATTCTGGATGTCAAACTGACGTGGAATAAGTATGTCGACAAAATCATGGCGCCTAATGTGAACAAACTGTTGATAATGAAGTTCAAAATCATATATTGGATGTATAGTAAGGCAGCGGAACCTACTGTAATTTATACTGCCCTTGTGTAGTGACCACGAATGCAAAATCTATACACGCAAAAGAAGCTGTTTAGCATGCCTAAGCATCATAAGCAGAATAAGAGAAGTATGGGAATAGGCATTGATAGCCCTTACCAAAACCACATGAGCTTCATGGCTCTAAGTACGCCACCCACGATTCTGCAAACAGAAGCAATTGCAGTTGATATGTGCGCCAGGATATGCCTTGATAGGCACCTAAACTGCGCACATATGTATATTTGCTTAGTGGGTGAGGCCGTTTGAGCCTACAGCTGCGGCTCACAGGTTGTTTGGGAATGTCGACGATCCCTTCCGCAACTGGCAAAGAACAACTCGTTGACTGTGGGTCCCAGGGCACGGGGGTATCGAAGACAACGAAGTGGCAGATGAACTTGCCAAAAGGATATAAAGATGGTGTAAAAATTCGAAAAGGACAGAAGACGTAAGTACTGGAACAATGTCCCAGGCCTAAGTTCATCAAAACGACTTATCAAACTCGATCACTGCTAAAAGGTGCTTGAACTCACAAGGAACGAGCTGAGAACATACACGGGACTCATAATAGGGCACTGTGCCTGGTAAAAAGGAAAATGGAAATTTCAGGTTGTGATTCAGGTTAAACCGTCGAGCACTTGTGACGTGATTGTGTTTTTCTCACTTCGGCATCATTGCCAAGAAAGTTACCAGGTTCATAGAGAACGTGTTACTGCTTGAGAAGTGATTGAGTAAGGGTAGAAAAATAGATCGAAGTTCACGAGAGGTTAACTCATTTCACAATGGCCCTGTGTAACCTAACCTAACCTAAGACGTGAGACAGTTTTAAATCATATAATAGAAAAAAAAACGAAGTAACAAAAGAAACAAGGACCAAGGTAAAAAAACATATTCAGAAAAACGTGTGATTTTTTTGATGAAATATTTTAGGAAGATAATAGGAATAACTAGAAAGGCTAGGATTAGGAAATATATAGAGCAGAAACAATTAGGATGATGGAAACACATGCAAAGAATGAAGTGCTGCACACCGTTAAACTAAATATGAAAAACCCGAGTACCAGGAAGAAGAAAAGAAGATAAATCTGGGCGTATGATAAAACAGTACCAGGATAGATAATTAATTAATTTTAATTAAATAGGTTTATTTTTGGTCTTCTACAGGGGAGGGGTCTGCTATCTTGCTTAGTTAGCTGCGCTATTTATACTCGCTGTGTTGGTGGTTGACGTTTGGCGGCGTGTGTGCGAAATGGAAATGGAATAAAGAAGAATTATGTGATTTTTTGAGGCAAAACATTCGATGAAATAATTTTTCTAGCAGTATTTTTAAAATTTCTTTCTCAATAATGAATATAACATAAACAATGTGTTATATTATGATAATCAGCTATACCAATGTTCAACTTGATCGAAGCGTTCAATTGTTATAAACAAAATTGATATTATTTCTTGCAACTCTGAAGAAAAAGAAGAAGAATTACAGCTTAACCATAAATTTGATATAGATATGTTGTGTTAAATCATCTTATTTTGATCCCAGGAATATGTAGTGCCGCCATTCCCCCACATTCCTTTTCAAAATTGGTGATAATAATAATAATTATTATTATTATTATCCTTTATTTCTCAACAGAAACATATCTAATTACAGAGAAACATATAATGTAAACATACAAAAATATACAGAACGTAAAAGTACTAGGGCTAAATAAAATTACAGAGTTATAACGAGTGTAACCTAAAGTAAACAGCTTTTTAAATTATACAAGAACTCCTTCTTATCAGAAAACATAAAACCAGGCTCTCCTATTTAAAAAGACTAAAAATACTGTAGTAGCCATGAAGAGATTGCTGAACACCCTGGGTAATAACTTAATTATTTGTGGGGATTATACTTGGGCTATACTTGGACTTATGTCTCTTTGCGGCATCAATCGTGATTGTACTTCTCGCTGCTTATGATATTGATGTTCCCATCAGTTAAGTAAATAATATTGTTACAACAGAAAGAACATTGTTGTTCAATCATGCAAATTATGAATTAATTCTCATGTATATTAACTCTATTAACTGAGATTTTATTCCTTTAACTTAGGAGATAGATTTAGTCGCTGATAAGTTTTATGGAATAATACATGGAACAATGGACGTCTAGGGAATTGATTAAATTAATACATAAAGTAGAAACATCACAGAGTACATAGTAATTATTGCTCATTTGCAACTGCAATAATATGAATGCAGATAATGGAACAGATATTATTAGTTTGTTTTCGAACTTTTTCTCTTCAGTGTACACTACATCAACTGACCAAACAGAGTTACGTTCTTGTTTAAATCTTATTTTGAATAGCCCTCAAAAAATTTCTTTGGAAGAACTATTTAAGGCTATAATTTGCCAGAAACCATCACATTCCTAAGGACCTGACCAACTGTCGATCTATTTTCGTCAGAGTTGTATTTTTTTTTCACTATATCGCTCAATTTATAATGTATTTTCTAAATATCTATTTCTTGGTATAGTACCGAGTAAATGGAAAACAAGCCTTATTATTCCAATACATAAATCAGGTCCTAGACATTTAGCCCAAACCTACAGAGGAGTTGTTATACAATGAGTTGTACGAAAGATACTTGATAAGTTGGTAGCTGATCAGTTAAGTTGGTTTTCAAAACAAATAATATATAATAATCACACAAATTTGTACCCAACCGTTTTCTATCTCTAACTTATTAGAATACAAGCAATACTAATCCTAGTACGGTAAATTCAGGTGTGTCTCAGGGCTCATATTTTGGACCTATTTTGTTTATTTCATTAATTAATATTTTGCAAAATGTTATCAAACATTGTAGATTTCTG
This sequence comes from Ontholestes murinus, assembly GCA_963969525.1. Taxonomy (NCBI): domain Eukaryota; kingdom Metazoa; phylum Arthropoda; class Insecta; order Coleoptera; family Staphylinidae; genus Ontholestes; species Ontholestes murinus. Next base: position 29,680,453 of record OZ018393.1, on the reverse strand, counting down.
CTTAAAGCAAACGATTTAAATTTATTCAGAATGGTTCACACTTATTCTGATTGCCTATATATTCTATACTATCAATTCTTCTAAACTGGGTAATGTAGAGTCTATAAAAGATCTTGGAGTAACATTTGTTTCAAAATTCACGTTTGCAACACACATCGTAAATATAAGCAAGAAGGGTTTGCAAAAATGGGGGTATATATGGCAGATCAACTTAACGACGTTACAAGAGCGTAGAATTAGGGCAGATTTGTGCATTTTATGCCAATTATTGAATTTAACATTAGATTCACTATATATCCTGAAAAAATTTTCCATTCATATTCCACATAGGCAAAATCGCTCAAACAAGATTTGTCACTTGGAAACCTACTGAACAGCTTTTGCATCCATAATTCACTGACCCGCTTGATAAATTCTGCATACTTTTTACATATGTACATTAACATTATTTCAGTTTTATTTGTTTTTTGAATTATAATTGTTTTATATATGTAAAATGGTGATTTACCACTAATAAAGATATTACTATCATTATTAATATTATTTTTTATTATTATTATTATGATATTAAAATAATTAATGATTCAGAATAATTCAGAATTCAGTGCTGAATGGATTTATAAAAAAAATCAATAGTCTCTGATCTATAACCGCATGTCTCATATTTTTAATTTCAATTATCATAAGTTTTGACGATAATACTATTGTGGTTTTGAATGAACCACATTTTCCATATATTAAACCTTGTATTATTCAGGAAAAAGTAAAGGTTTATTCCACGATGTATGTAAGAAACATGTGAATCCATTGATGGTAATCATTGTTTTAATTTTAATTATATATACTTAAACCCTAATAGTGAATAATAACTCTTCTTTTCTATTTATTAAAATACAAATTGAAAAGTTTGAATAAATACTAAATATACACATGAATTGTCGTAATATATAGTATATTGTTCTTCAAAGAAAAGCAATAGTTCAGATTCGATATTAGATACAAATAATTTAAAAGTGTGAATAAAATAATGCGATATATCACAAACAGACATTTAATAAACTTATTTTTGATCTTTTAAACGAAAATTTAATTTAATTGCAACAAGTGCAACCTATTTAAGACAATTTAGCTTGGTATAGTAATTAATTTTATACATATTTATACATTGTGTTAAAATATAAAATAAATATTTATCATTACATGCCAATTAATATATAATTACTTAATTAAGTTAACAACTTGTATTTAAATTATAAAAATGATTTCGTATTATTTATTACAAAATTTTAATTACACTTGATAATAAGAAATTACTTATAAATAACTGTAAGTTTACCTTATAATAATATTGAAAATTGTATAAAATAGCATATCTAATACGGAAAATAAAAATGCAAAGTATTCCTATTGTACGATCGGTAAGTAATTTAAAATTGAAACTATGCCTTGAAACTATTTGCATTTCCTAAATGCCACTGCAAACCGGTTTGCGGCAAAACAATATTAAATACATCTGGATAACATATGTACATAAATTAGAATAAGATTTGCCTCGATTATTTAAAGTGGAAAACGATTAATGGCGACGAGAATTTAATTTATATTTGATTCCAACGTAAAGCCGGAAATTTATACATCTGATGCTCCTCTATTGGAACGTTTTAGAATCCTGCAGTCTGCTAGCATATGCAAATATTTCCATAAGTAAATGAGCAAATGTTTAATAATTTCCTCCGTGTTACTAAGTTCGCAGAAAACTAAAATGGTGCTCTCAGCAAAATGCGGACAGGGTTAAAGGTACATGCAAATGTTCCTTCTCTTGAAAGGGAGAAGGCGTGCAAAGGTATATAAGTAGGGACGTCTCCGGACAGGAATATTTTAATTAAGAGCCAGACCGATATTGAGATGGTTGGGATAAGGGGAATGCTTCGGATGGTTGGGGGTTGGATATAATAAGCGAGAGATTTACTTCATTGTCACGCCGATGTAATAAGAACTAAATTTCTCCCACTTACAATAATGATGAAAAATAAATTTTATTTAATATCAAAGTATATTTCATCGGTATCTTATATCATATAGATCATAGAAAGCACGCATGAATTGAATTCAAATCTTATGTAATATATTCAGACACATCGGGAATATCATCAAATAGGAAATTGGAAGTCTCTCTGAGGATTGCATTCTTAATGTTATAAAATATAAGAAATAAATTCTGCATTGGAGAATTATAAAAGATTATAATATAGATGTATTACATTAGAAGAACTTTTAATATAACTTAAATTATTTTATAGTAGTAATATCATATGTTTATTATATACTTTATTTAATTTTTTACTAATGAAATAATAATCTCTTATTTTTTAAAATCTCCAATTTGGCTTGTAAATAAAAACGAATTACTTTAAGCAAAAATGAAAAAAAATATTTAAAATATAATAAAAATAATAATAAAATAAATGTGAAGCCTACTTATATATATAGTTCAATAACTGAGATATAATACAATCATTATATTTATTATTAATTTATACATATTTTTATACAACTCTATATTTTACTTTAGCATGATTATGAAATATTGAATTTCTATAATGTCCATTATAAATTAATATGATTGCATGGTTTAACATTGTTTATTTAAACGGAGATAATCCCATATGCGTGCAATATTATCAAAAACAGTGTTATGTTAGGAGTCAAATAAATATATCTATTTTAGCACTAGTTATTTCACAATAATAAATTCATTTCCCGTACTCTTATGCAAACTTCTCCTTTTATTATCTTTTATAAATAAATTAAAGATATAAATATAAATTTAATGTAACTCTTATACTTTTTTATAATATGAAAAAATAACAACATATATCGTTTGGATTTAAAGTTAATTGTAGTTTAATTTTTATTTTTGATAAATGGTTTAAACTACACCGAAAGCTTATATTTTCAGATCTTTCAACAAAGAATTTATTCTTAAATTGTGTCAAGTGAAAGCCCAAAATCTCTATTGGTTTCTAATCAGTACCCACGTACACCGGTATATGTAGTTGTTTCTAAGATTTGTGAAAATTGATTTCAGAGACCTTAAAAGATTTTTTTTAACATTATAATATCTTAATAATTTGTAATAATAAAATCAGACCAAAGAGTTTTAAAACCAAATGTATGGTGTTCTAGATATTTATAATATTAAGCAGCTTTTAATGATAAAAGTTATTGACTTTGTTGTTCCTGAAGCTGTACTAATAAGTAAAACAAGTGTGTCTATATTGTCAATTGATTTAACAGAAGCTTTTGGCTGTGTTTTCCATGAATTACTCTTCATCAAGTTATTAGCCTACAGACGAAAACGCAAAAACTACCATTTATTAATTTATTACTAAATTATCCATCAGTAAGGTTTAACGACCTCACAGCTTCTTAGGTAAACTGAATGAAGTAACCAGTCCGGTGCTTACGGAACTGGACCCTCGATTTAGTATGAATAATGTGATGGTTAACTATCAAATATTAATAGCAATGTGGGTATTTATTTCACAGTATATTTCCCGAAGGAAACGAATGGTAAAGTATTTTTGCAAAGGTTGCCGCATGGCATATGCAGGATAAACCAGAAGGTCGTTCCAAGAGACGATGAAAGAGCATAAAACCAGCTTCAAACAAAATAAAACCAATTCCACATACTCCAACAACTTCATCGAAGAAAACTTTAAAATTTTACATCAAGAAAGAAAAGGGTGGAAACTCAACATCATAAAATGCATAAAAATCAATAAAGGAAAATACACTGGACATCTTCTCAACGACCAAACGCCCCTTTTAAATTTACATTTTTTTGAAAAACTCTCCTAGACCTTTCTGGCCCTCGACTCTCTACTTTGTCTGTCACTATCTTAGATCGTCCTTCTCCAAAACAATAATTTATCAGCAAATTTGATAAGCTCGGCTCATCCTGAAACAGGCAGACTATAAACCACATTAAACACCACATTATAGAGAAATGGCCCTAACACCGATCTCTCAGAAAAATCTTTTGTCAACCACATCTCTTAAGTCCCAGCAGAATTTCGGAGCTATATCCTCCAGTTTGCTCCTAATCATAAGAAGCAGGTACTCTGAGAAATATCTGCGAATCAGTTCTTACATAATTGTTGGCCACGATAGCAAGTTTAATGCATAAGCGCATGTAAACTATTTCCCTAAGGATTTCACCATTAGTCTCATCGATAAACCTTTCGATATAATACTAGGCGGTTTATCTAAAACTATGTTGTTCACAACATATATAGACAAACCCTATAGAAGAATAGTTAAAAAATATTCAAAATATTATACTAAAGGTGTTTTATTCTTTACACTTAAAAAACATACAAAGACTTGTATCCACCGATTGTGAACTACGCGGTAACTATTGCAATTGGTTGTTGCAAAAGTAGAACTAGATATTCATGATATACCACAAAGTAAATGCCTTTACAATTAAACATTAGATAATAATATCTCATCTTTTACACTGATCATTATTTTACACTCTCCCTTGACACATTCAACCCCTTACCCCTCGACACTGACATAACCCCTTAACGCATCACCCCCTTACTTAAACTCTCCAGAAATTCATCCCCCAGCCCCTACTGTATCCTTAAACACCTTCCACCCAACATAATTTCCTACCTATACCTTATTTTCCGCCCCTGTATCGCCGCAGGCTACTTCCCAGCTACCTGGAAATCTGCCAAAGTCATTATTCAAACCTATGCAGACGATACTGCCCTTTGGGCATCCCACTGTACTCCCCACACAGCACACAGCCGCCTCCAAACTGCAGAGGGACGTTAACAGCTTTACTTATTGGGCCCATCTCACCATTAACCCTTCTAAATCTCAATACATTATTTTCCACCACCCGCACTACCATCGTAAACCCCCCTCAACCTGTTCCATCACCCTTTCTGTCAACAACCACCCTATCTTTTCACAAAAACAAGTCACCTACCTAGGCATTCTTTTCCAACACAACCTCAGTCCCTCCGTCACCGTAAATGACCTATGGAAAAAAGCTTTCTCAAGGCACGCTTTTCTCGCTGCCCTAAAATCCTCCCTCCCTAACCACACTTCCAATATCCAACTCCGCATGTACAGGGCTTTCATAAGCCCTTACTCCTAATTACCTAATCACTCCTCCCCAAGATTCCCCTGATTTCATTTCATCTTCATCATTAAATGACTAAAACACAAGAAAACGCAAAAAAATAAAGAAAAGAAAGCATAATGCCCCTTCAACTATAGTCACACTCTCCCACTAATCTGCCCCGAAAAGGACCGATACTACTCCACTAAAACACCCAAACATCTCATTACTCCCTGTTCACGATATCTTCTCATCCCCTCCAACCAGCAAGCATAAGCCTCCCAGGACCCGGACCCTCCGCCGGACCTTCACCAGTAATCCCCACTCGTCGCTACACTCACGTCTGCAGAGGCTCTAGTCTAAGACGGACTTTAAATCACCGTGCCCAGGCACCATTGGACATCTTTTACATTGTAGACCTATAAAGCCAACTATGATGAGATACATTTTTAACCAAAGGAATAGTAATTATTACAGACTATTTAAATCCACAATTATATCCTCAATAGCTTCATTAACATCAATTTAATGTGGACCATATCTAAACGTATATGCTTCAGATTTTATTTCATCTGATATTTGTTTTCGGTAAAAAAATGGTGATGCCTTCATAGTACTTTTCCTATATTTTTCTCGAAAAGTATGAGATTTGCGCAAAAAGGCTATTCTTAATAATTTATCAATTTTTTAATTCTTTACAATTATTTGTTATATTAATTTCTTATAACTCCAACAGTTAATTAGCAATTTGCAAAACATGTCTAAATTTTCAGTTTTTATTTTTTTTCTCGAAAGTTAAAAAATTCAGAAAAAATATGCTTAAATAAAACTCAGCTCAGTTTTTTATTTTCTTTAACTTTTGTTTGAACGATTTTTTAAATTTTTTTCATATTTAGAAAAATATCACCAAAAAACAAAAAAATCGTCCCAAGTAAACATCCACTTCCGGTCTATGAATGTTTACCAAAAGCTTTTCAGTTCCAGTTTTTAATGATAAAACCTTAATTTTAAAGTTTCATCTCAATCGGATTATTAGTTTTTGAGATACAGCACTCACCGACAGACAGGCACACACACAGACACACTTTTTTTTTCAGAAATTAGTGCAATAGACTCAGGGGACCTTAAAACGGATATTTCCGCAAAAAAAATTTAAAAAAAAACACGATCACAATACTTCCCCTATATATACTCGTACTTCGTATATAGGGAAAGTAAAAATAAATTATTAGGTTTACTATGTACTATGTTTTTTTTAATATGACATTAATGTTGTGTCATCTAAGATTATTTTTATTTAATAGCTTGAATTATGTAAATTTGATAATATTACCCATAGAATTCTATAATCGTCTTTTAGTGAGATCCTATGTTATGGTGGCGTTTTTAATTGTGGTTTCTGTTTTTAATTTACTCTACTGTCCACTATATTTATTAGGTACCCATTACTTATTACCATTTACTTTATGGCATACATTTAAAAATGTAATAATTCTTTAGAATATTTCTTATGTATTGTTGTAGAATTTTCAGAAAATATTGGATTCTAATATGTTCATATTATTTGCAAATTTAAGTTCAATTTATTCCTGAATTACTTTAAATTTAATTTTTGGGTGGTTATTGTGTCTATTTACTTCTAAATAATTCAATATAAAATTGCAATTTCTGGAGAAATGGCTTAAAAGTTTGATCTCTCTGTTTCCTATAGATCAGAAAGACCACCAAAATTAGATAACGGCATACTGAGGGCAGAAGTGGAAGCAAATCCAAGTAAAACAATCGCGGAACTGTCTAACACCCTTAAACAACCTTGGTCGACTATCCAAGAACATTTAAAGCCGTTTAGAGAAATAAGCAGAACAGGTGTTTTGGTCCCCCATAATCTGTATAAAGAGATCAAAGTCAACCGATCCATCACATGCAACGTATTGCTTGAACAGCACCATACAGAACCGGTTTTTTTATCGTTTTCTCTCCAAATGAATGACCACAACGTACTGCTAAGGAGGGTTTACACAGCAAAAAGGCGTTTTTGTGTGTTTAGTATGAAGTATTAAATAAAGAAAACAATTAACTTTTTTATATCACTTATATTTGTATTTCTCGTGACTAGTTTCAATTACAAGGTAATCATTATCAAACTGTGAAATAAAAATATAAGTGGTATAAAAAAGTTAAGTGTTTTCTTTATTTAATAATCGAAAATGTACCACGAAGTAAACGCCTCCAAAATTCAAGAATTGTTTAATGAAGTAATTGCGAAATTATTCATTTTTAATTGTGAAACCTGGACAAACTGTTAATGCCAACAATTGGATGGAGTGAAGCAATCTTTAATCGAAAAATATCCAACGTATATCAACACAAATGGCAACATTCTGCAACAAGACAATGCAAGACCACACTGTGCAAGACGAAAAATTAATTAATTGCTCTTCACCCACCACATTCATCCGATATAGCTCTCGGATTTTCATTTATTCCGATCCCTACAACATTTTCTTAGTAGTAATAATTTAAAAATTTGGATGATGTTTAAAATCTCAAGGCATTTTACTCAAAAACAAATTAATTTGTATCGGTCTGGGATTAAAAATCTGCATAATAGATGGCAATAGTTTGTTGATGATGAGAGTAATTATATTATTGGTTAGAAATAAAACTTGTTAAAAATATCTTTATTTAAATTTAATGTAAGAAAGCTATATTAATAATCTGGAGTGGGGTACTCTTAATTTATGTAAAATGATACGCTTTCTAATGTTCTAAACAACACCTTCATCAAGAAAAAGTTTAAAAATATTACAGACAATAATGACTTTACTATAATTTGCAGGTCATTATCAATTCAATTAACGTTGAAATTTATATCATTTTCTTATCAAAATAAACTACTAAAGAGATTCACAGCACTTTTCAGCTAATACTTGGACAGAAAAGAATAATTCAAGTTATTTAAAACGTTAAAGACGCTGTATAAATATGAATAACTCTGGATATTTGAAAAATACATCAAAGTAAGTATGAATGGATATCTTGGACAACCTAAATGTTTACACAGCTACAATAGAAACAATGTTTCGAAAAAGACTGCAGCAATTAATTTTTAAAAACTAAAATTTATAAATTATACACCTGCTATTAAACGATATTTTTAGATATTAGGTTGCGTGATTGACAAAGAAAGTAAATATCAATAAATTTCTGGCGAAAAGGATAATGTTTTAGGAGGCAAAGTCTCTACTTAGCAGAGATTGCTTATCGGAACTTTAGATTCTTAACAGAAACTGAAAAATGCAAATACATAGACTAGACACAAATACTTAGGAGAGCAATCTAAATATAAACTTGAAGTAAACTAATATTTCTTCAAAAATCTGTCAAGTTATAATTTTAAATGGCCAACCAAGCCAAGTCAAATTTGTCTATATGGCAGTGAAATTGATAACAGCAAATATGCTTTAAATAGTTATGGGGAATAATTAGAAGAGATATTAAACAAAAGTTACAAGAAAATCGTTGTTGAGTTGCGTAAAGATTTGATTAATAAACTTTTTTTAAAACATTATTGTTTATTCCAAGTTTATTCAAGATTACAAATAAAAAACCCTGCAAAATATATAATATTAAATGAAAATAGACAGGGTCGAAATAATTATTATAAGGGCTACAAAATCCATCCGGTTGATGGATGAAACAACGGAGAAACCTATTAGAAGTGTAGTTGAATATAAATAGATTCACTTGATTGCTTTTTAATATTTCAAATAATATTGAATCACATCCTAAATAAATATTTATTACTAAAATATAGTATAGTACTATTATCTATATCAAATATTTGACAGCACATAAAAGTATGTCCATTTAAAGATAAAATTATGCTTTGTTTAAGTATTATAACTAACTGTTAGCTATAAGCTATTGATAATGGGCGCATATTATACGAAACATACATCTAGCGAAATAAAAATTAATTGTGATAAAAGTATTAGTATTTTAATCAAGTATTAAAAACCATATTAATTTTATATGTAATCGCTCTTTTAAAATATTAGGTTGTATAAAAAAGATGCACTAGCGAACCAACTGCCTAGCTGTACACACGTGCTTTGCAGACTAGCGTTTTATTAACGAGTTAACAGTTTATTATAATGGTGTACACCGCTACAGCAGTAGCGAAATCTAAAGCAAATAAGAATAGTAAACGGAAAAGAGGTCGGCCTAAGAAAAGCGACAAGGAGCTTTAATTAAAACCGAAGTAGGATTTATTGTAAAATCTAACCGCAACAAAGCCACGTGCGAGAGTAACTTAAAGATTTTACAAGGAAAAAACATCGTCCATTCTTTCGCGGCGGTAAATTCTACCGGAATTCAACACAGATTCTGCCGTAGAATCATTTCGATGGCAACCGGATTTAAAACGAGAATGGTTAGAATAATCACGGCATCACACAGTGCTTATACAACCCTACTCCAACAACAATTCAAGTATATGTGTAAGGTTTACTCTGTCGAAGAAAGAATGGCACTGCAACCCCTTCCTGCCCCCTGCAGCAAATGCTCCAAATTCGATCACACAACAGCAGATTGCAAAAATAAAATTCGCTGCGACAAGTGATCAGGTGAACATTTCACGTCCGCCTGCCCGACCCAACTACCACGGCGCCTGGTCCACCAAGTGCCCCAATCACCCTCTGCAAACCATAGAAGGAATCCCAAATGTCAAGATTCACTGTACGAACACAAAATCATCCGACATAGACCATGACAATATTAAAAAATCTCGCATACACAAACCATTCACCCTTCACGATCATATTCTCGACACATACATTGCAGAAGTAAATAATCCTACTAATACCGACAGACAGGCAATACTTAAAAAACGTGATCGCTTCATCAACTCGTATATATAAACACATAATTTTCAGGTAATCGTATGTTTGTGGTCATGTTCGACCAAATTGGCCCCAACATTATCCCCACTGCCCCCATAGAAGGCGTTAGCACAGGTCACTCAGTAATTAATGTTCAATAATCTTAACCTTATATATTCCAACATAAACTCGCTAGCTAACAAATCCTATATCCTTTATAATTACCTTTCAAATAATCCCATACACGTTTGCATGCTTTTCGAAACCAAATCCCAACGTCCTTTCTCCTATCATAACTGTCCATTTTTGCAAATACCAGCGAGCGTTCACAATAATAATATCAGAGGGGTGTCAATAGCAGCAGCTCATCCTTCTATTAAAATCGGAAAAGCTAATCCCCCAATAATAAACAACCCACTAAATGAATGTCTGCACTTTACCTTATTATTTCCCTCTTTCCAAATTAATTTATTCCTTGTTTATATACATCCTTATTACCCAATCGATGATTCCATTTTTATTAAAGCATCCCTATATGATAATGCCATAATTTTAGGTGATTTGAATTTGAACAAATCCAAATCCCGTCATATGTCTTCATTCCTTTCCAATTCAAATTTCACCCGCATTTCCACTCCACCCACATTCATCATGAATGACCTAAAAGCCACCACCCCACATGTATTGCTCTGTACACAAAATATCCGTAACCTTATCTACTCCGTCAACCTAGTTCCTGATCTGTGTTCCGATCACCTCGCCATTCATTTCCAAATAAAAGTCCCTCTAGATCTTCCTCAACAAATCCCTAATTTATTTTACAACTTTAAAAAATGTAACATAGAGAAAGTTCAACAAGAAATATTACAATACATTACTCCAACCCTATTATTAACGCCAACTCGATCACCTACTTCAATGAAATCCTCTCTTCTTTCATTATCCAAAAAACACCTCAAATATCCAAGCAATTTTATAAGTTCCCCTCCCAAATTACATCGTCCGACTTATTAAATTTAAAAGACAACTATACAAAGACATACAACTGACGGACACAACTGAACTTAGACAAAAATTTAACAAACTCAACAAAGACATTAAAAGACTTACAACTGAATTCAAGATGGATGTTTGGATAAATACTTGCAGAAAGATCAACGATACAAAGGGAAAAACATTTTGGACGGAGATAAACAAATTAAGCAAATACAAAAAGACAGACAATCTACAGAACATCTTTGACCCGTTAACTAACGAGAGCATCACAGACACTGACGTAATTACTCAAAAATTTTCCGACACACCCAATAAGATTTATACAATGACCCATGATCCAAACTTTGACCGCAAAAATTCTCAAAAAATAAATGAACGGTACGTTAAATATTAAAAAAATGATTGTTCAGAACCGACGGATATTTTTACACATGACGAATACTTTGAGGTTTTAAAAAAAGGAAGAATAGAGACTGGACATAACATTATACATAGATATATCCTCAAATCCTTTCCATTTCATATACACGACCACTACTTAATAATATTAACTTCCTCTACAGAAAACAATACTTCCCAGAAGTGTGGAAAATAGGAATTATTATTTGTATCCCCAAACGCGACCAACCCTCCAATTTACTAACCAGCTATCGTCCTATTTCTCTCCTACCTGTTATTGGAAAATTGTATGAATCCCTCCTTAAAACTAAAATCCTTTCTCTAATTTCTAACCACATCCCCAATTATCTATTTGGATTCCTTCGCCGTCGTTAAACTTCTCTAGAAGGTAGAGCTTCTGCTGCATTATTTCTGGATGTTCAGAAAGCATTTGATTCAGTCTGGCACCAAGGCTTATTGAATAAATGTCACCTCCTAAATATCTCTCCTCATATCATTTTTATCATTAAACAATGCATCTCTAATAGATCCCTAAAAGTAAAAATCCACAACTATTTCTCTTCTTCTTTTACTTCTGAAAAAATACTCCCTCAAGGCTCTCTCTCCCCTTTGACTTCCATTATACAACATTTTTAGCTCTGACATCTGTAACCCTGATCCTCTCTACTCCAATCCTTCCAAATATCTCCTGCAATTTGCACAAGGTACTGCCCTAATTACACATGCTCCCACGTTACCAAAAGCCCTCCAATTCCTTCAAGAGCTTATTGACTCCCTTCAATACTGGTTTGTAAAATGGCGTATTAAAATTAATCCCTACAAATCACACCTCCTAATTCCATACCACCGCACCAATAATTCCCCTTACAACGTCGCAATTTCCTAATCTACTATCCCGCCCTCAAATAATATCTTATAGATCCGTTCCAGTGATATATAAGATATTGTTATTTATATTATTAATGATTTATTTTTGCATAATTTGCAGGAGACGCCCTTAAGAGATTGGTAGTAAAATGTAAAAATTATTAGCAACAATTCAAACAAATGGAAAGCAATGCGGTTTTAGAATAATAGTTAATAAATATAATTAATTGCAGTTATTCAAATCGAAAATTATTCATGTTTAACGATAAATAATTAACTCAATTGGATGTAGTTTTCCAAGTAATTTTTGTAAACTCTAAAATAGCAAATCCCTTAAAATGTATCATGTAATAACTATTAATTAATTGCTCTTTTTACCACATATTATTTACATGGACTATATTGATCTATTATTCATAAAATATTTTTCACTTTATATGATTGTTGAATGCAGCAGGCTTGTAAACACAATGAATGTTTATTTGATGCGTAAAACAATAAACAACAACATCGCTGATAGATTAGCCGTTTTATTGATTATAAATACCTAGTGATTAAATTCGAATATCGAAAATAGCAAAAAGGTATATTATAAAATGCGTTATTTAAACTAACAACAATTATTTATTTTCAATAGAAAATATATTATATTTGATTTTTGCTAGGACACATCTCTATATAGAAACAAATTGCAATTGTGCTTGAGGATAAGGAATTTAAGGACACATTTCGTCTTTAGGCAGTTTAAAAAATTAAAACTAGTAAGATGCTTAGGATAATGAGGTAATGTAATTTCTGGCATATAATGACAACTTATAATTATGTAAATTAATACTTTAGTACGAGTAGTTGTTGTTTTAACTGTTAGTTGGTTATTGTAGTTTTTACATTGTAATAATGTGCAAAAAAGGCTCAAAATAATTAATTCTTATTATTACATTTATTTTAAAAAAGTTATCCTTTAGCGGCATTAGTAAAAAAGAATTTTTATACACCGATTTAATATCGTGCATTAAGGGAATCAACTTGTATCTGTTATATTATAACAATCTTAATCTTATAAAACAGACATTTATAATTAAAAACCTGACTGTTTAAGTGAAATAATAAATTTCCAGATATTTTAAATTAAATTTTCATAGTTTTTATTTGATTCGCAAACCTACAAATGCGAACATGGGATTCTGAATAGACGTTTATTTAAATAATACTTAAAGCTCGGCCAGGCCGAATGAAAAGCGGCGCAACAATAGGACCCTAGTTTAACGTGTACTTTGAATCTCTAACGGCATTCTCATGTCTAATAATCGTGAAATCACATATATCGCTGTGCAAAATTCCATTGAACTAGTTCCACAGATATGTAGAATTAATGCCGATCGAATAAACGTGTCTTTTGTTAGAGGATTAAGGAACTAGTTAAAGTTTTACTTCCATTTCCCAGCTATCCTATATGAATATTGCATTGAATATATTAAATGTCATTTCCGTACCTGTACTAATCACAACATATTCTAAATTCTAACTTATTTTTTAAAGGCATAGGATAAAGAATGCTAAACAAATTATAGGGCTGGTTATTATTAGCATGTAATGGTGTGCGTGATGTCGTAATTATTCGTCGTAAATTGATAATATCAGTTAATCACATCGATTAGACAACGTGGAAACCATGTGATAAACGCAGCAAGTTTATGTTATCTGTGATCATAATCTAAAATTGTAATTTCTCGCCGATAAGATTTAAATATCATCGGCACATTACCGTAGTAGTAGTAGTAGTAGTAGTAGTAGTAACTTATCAATCCAATATTAATATTTAAGGATATGTGATGAGCTGGACATATATGTTAATGTCAGTATAATACAATATACACAACTTATATATGAAAGTAAAAATGGGGAAAAGCTCTAAAAATTGAAAGGCATTAAATTAAGAAAACATTAAAATATATTATGTAATTGTGAAGGCTTCTACTTTGTGATACAGTATTATTATGTATATGATATGAAATACCTTTGCTTAATACCACATATTTTTTGTAACTTCAAAATTTTGAAGTATGGTTTTGAAGGTGACTGTCGAAACTATAATTACAAAAAAAAAAATTTCAATTGTTATTAAATTTCCGTGATATGTTATTTCGAACTTCACTTAATCGTGTATAACAGAATAATCGATAGTTAAATAAATCAAGTGTAACTATAAAAAATGCTTTAAGATATGATAAACATTAATAATAATAATAATAATAATATTTTATTGTCCAACAGATATACCATAAAAGGACAAATAACAAAAATGTATAGAATTTTAAAACTAAACATTGTAAAATTAATAAGTAAATACAATTAAAAATACGCTTTAAAAACAAAAAACAAAGAAAAATATTTCCATTAATAAAAACTAAATCTTTCCACACATACAAAAAAATAATATCTGGATTCTGGATTGAGTTTGCCAAGGGTGATCAAATCATTGATCAGTGCACTTAGGCCTCACTAGGCCCGTTGTGCCCCCTTGACTGGGACATCCCTGCGTTGTTCATTTAGCCACCCAAGGTGGCGAGCAAAGGACAGCACAATGCTTGGAGGGTTATCCCTTATGTTGGCCATGTTCGGCCAGAGCTCCCCTAGCATGGACTCTCTAAGGTGGGCGAGAGCCGGGCAGGTGGTTAACACATGTTCCACTGTCTCGTCCTCTTCTTCACATGCTCTACATATGGGGGTTTCCACCAGTCCCATAGTAAACAAGTGTTTCCTTAGCTGACAGTGACCCGTAAGGATACCTGTGATAAGATGCAGATTCCCCCGGGATAATCGCAAATAATATTCAGCTGTTTTCAGATTGGGTAAGCATATTGCTTCCTTGGCCTGTCTGCAACCTGAGGTGTTGTCCCAACGTTGTTTTAGCATCTTGAGAGTATTCTGTTTGAGGATATCAGTGAGGCATTTCGGTGTTGGCGCGATCGTGGGCCCGTCCGTAGTATCACTGAGAACCTATCCAGCTCGCGTCAACTCGTCTGCCTTGCTGTTGCCTTCTTCATTATTGTGTCCCTTGACCCAGCGCAGCTCAATACTGTTTGATTGTGCTGCTTGTTTAAGGATGTTGTGACATTCTTTTACTAGCGTTGAGGTGATCTTGTGACCACTCACTGCTATGCTGCCCTACTGTATGTAAGGATTTGGATGTTCCTATCACGGATGTCACGGTGTAGGATTTCTTTCGCCCCTTGGATGATGTCAACGATCTCTGCTTGCAGAGTAGTTGTGTGCTTCTCTAGGGGTAGCTAATTAGAGGTCCATTTGTTGCGAGTAAATTCCCGCCCCGGATCCTCTATTGGTTTTAGAACCATCGGTGTAAATTCGGAGGGTTTCCCCTATACACTATAGGGTCTATTGAAGACTTAGCAGGTTGGCAAATTGTCTGTCTTCCTTCCAAGGAAGGGTGTCTTCTTGACAGCCTCATCTAAAAGGTGACAGTGTCTACCAGCCCTGCCTCCTTTGTACCAGAGTCCAACTGAGTTTAGGCGCAATGCTGCCGCCGTGAGGTGGAAGGCAGAGCATTGCTTCCATTGCTGCAGTGGGTGTTGTTCGCATTGCACCGGTCGTGCTGAGGCATGCTATTCTTTGCAACTGAGTAAGCTGCTTTGCTCAGGTTTTCTGTCTGGCTCTGGGCCACCAAACCAGTGCTCCATAGATTAGCATTGGTCTTACTACCGCTGTGTACAGCCAAAGTGCTATCTTGGGAGATAGCCCCATGTCTGCCCCACAGCCCTCCGGCATTGCCAGAGGGAGACGCATGCTTTTTTACATTTCATTTTGAGATGTGGTTCCCACGTCAGCTTGCCGTCGAGGATCACTCCCATGTATTTGACTTCCGACGACAATGTCAACTGAGTGTTGAGGAGCTTAGGAAGCTTTAGCTTACCTAGTTTCCTTTTCTTTGGAAAAGGACCATTTCAGTCTTTGACGGGTTTATGGTCAGAGACTGGTCGTTACACCAGTGTTCAATTATTTTGAGGGCTTCCTGCATCAAGCTGCATAGCACCTTCTCAAATCTGCCTGTTAGCAGGATGGTTATGCCATCTGCATATCCTATGGTGTGGAAGCCATTGTCGTTAAGTCGCTGCAGTAGGCTGTCAACAACTATGTTCCACAGGAGTGGTGAGAGTACTCCACCCTGTGGGCAGCCTTTAGCAACGATCTTTCTGACAGTGGTATTTCCTACATTTACTGTGACTGCCCTATTCTCCAGCATGCTTTTGATTCATCCACTAACTGTGGGGTTCACACTATGCGTGGAAAGAGCAGTTTCCATTTTTCTGAAGGTCGTTTTATCGAAAGCACCTTCTATGTCAAATAACACGCCCAAGGTGGACATTTTGTAGTCCAGAGATCTTTCGATTCGGTCTACAACAGTGTGCAGAGCCGATTCGTAATCAAAGCCCAAAATAATAATAATCGTTACAAAAAATATCATTAAAATATTTAGTAATAGAAATCAAAATTTGCAATTATTTCTCTTAAGAAACTCTGAAAGCTCTCTGATTGTAATTTGAATATTCAATCTATGAGTGTCTTTTTAGTAATATTGGATATAAAGTACTATTTTGTATTAAAACAAACGTGCTATTTAAATATGAGCGGATTATTGAATCGGCGGAACAAAAATACTATTAGACTATATTATTTAAATTTTCTTCCAGAAATAGATATGCTCACAAACCATCGTTTATTATATTAATCCACAAATTAACTTATTTGGTTAATGGTTGAACAATAATCACTACTACTTTGTATAAAAACTTGATAATTTTACCTAAATAGTATCTATAAATAATAAAAAATAATAAATAAAATTTATTTCTTGAAGATATATTTGAAACTACAAAAATTGTATTTAAGCATATAAATAAGAAAAGGGTCAATCCAAAATTTATATCTTCTACTCTCCTGCCAAAAGGTTAGTTGTTCATGGTGATCTGCCTGAGAGTTCCCATCGGATCAATGATGAACAATCCCCTTAATGCGTGCCCAAGGTCAACAAAAAATACTCCGTATTCTTTGAAAATGCTATGGTTTAGGTCTGAGAGTAGAGGAATGTTGACTTTACCCAAATCACCTTCCTTCCTCGGTGTATTTATCTACGCCAAGTGAGTGAAGTGTGAGTCTACTGAACAGGCAACTAATTCGACGTTGATTTTTTTAATTCCTTCACTCTATCGCCAAACATTAAGTAGGGCACAAAAATGTAAAATCAAATGGATAGAAAAAGAAAACAGACCATTTACTTTAGATACTTCTCTACATGAATCTCTGCAATTCATGTTTTAGAGTAGTCTTATGGCACATTTTTGTGTTATAAAAATATTATTTATAATTATATAATATAATTTCATACCTCAAATTGAACAAAAACATGCATGATATACCGATAATGACGTATGTTGGTTCACATAATGTTTAATAGTTCGGATATGGTAGTTGTTGTTTAGTCCTGCAATATGGTTTGACTGATCTAAATTTTTGTCAATACCAATCCCTAAGAATTTACAGAAAATGGGACTGGTATAATAGGAGAACACATAGTTAAAAACTCAGGAGATTCATTCGTAGTCTGTTTGTCACCAAAGATTATATAGTTTGTCTTTTGTTTGTTAAGAAAAAAATATTTAAATTCATCCAAGGTCATGCATTTAAAAAATAGTGTTGGCATTCCATAAAAGAGTAGAAAAATTTAAGTTTTTCACTAGAATATTATTGTCATCAACGTAGCTTATTGAAGCGTCGTGTTGTCTTTTTATTATAGTGACCCGTTTCAAGACGCATTGCCATGTAAAATTTTCAATTGCAGTTTTTATCTCTATTATTGAACGAAAATAATCAAAATAAAATTGGAATAATTCCTTTACCTACTCGAGTTATTTTTGAGATTCTATTTTTGTTTCACCTTTAGTTTTATTCGAAATATAGCTTTATCAGTTATATTTATTAAGCTACAAACAAATGATTCAATTAAAAACGGAATTACACCACAAAAGGAAAAAATGTTCACTGATTTTTAATGTTAGTACATAAAATCTAAAATAACACATCCCGAAATCAAGGGAAAAATAAGCATCTAAATGCTAAACAAAATAAGTAAACAATGCCGAATCGTTTAGTACAGCAGAAGTAAGTATGGGTTTGAATGGAATAACATTTAATGCAAATGAATTCCGCCCTTCAGCATGCTGACAAAATTTATACTATTTTTATACGAAAGTTTCTGCCAATTTTTGTTAATATTCTTTTATATAGCAAATATAATAAATAACAGATGGCAATATAAAAGACACAAATTCATTATTCTTGTTGAAACGTGTTAACTTAAAGGTACAATTGACCTAAACAGAATAAGATTCTTTATACTATTTCTCATTTATATTGTACAAAATTTGAAATCCGTATCTAGTTAAATTACAATTATTAGACTGTTCAAAATTTAGAAAGAATGTTTATGTAAAACTTTTGAAAAGAAAATCTGTGATATATCTGATATTTTGCAAATGCTTATTTATTGTTATTTTGCTATGTTCCTTTGTGTGCACCGCTTCTGCTGATCCACTTACTTGAAAATCGTAAATTTAAATATCTGTGCTGAATTGTAATTATGATATTTTGTACATTTTTAACATTGCACTTTATTCACAGAAATGAATCGTTGTACATGAGCAGGAATTTGTTTAAAAATATATTCCAACTTTCACTTTGTTAGTTGTGTCTTCATGCCAATTGTCGAGTTTTAGTTGGCTATTAAACACGATAGTGTATGTTCATTTATGTTTCACTATTTGACCATAGTGGTCTGAAATATGTGAAATTAATATTTAAGATTAGCAATTGGCAAGGAGACTAGTAATAACAAGTGGAATATCTGCACTTTGGCTGAATTATTACGTCTAGGTTGAAGTAACCAGCGATTATATAATATATATATATCCCTCTACGGTTAATTTGTAATGCATACATTCCAATTCCAAGAGCTTTTAATTCCAGTTTTTAATGAAAAACCTCAAGTTTGAAGTTTCATCTCAATCAAATAATTCGTTTTTGAGATACAGCGCCCACAGACAGACACACAAACAAACAAAAATTGTCCAGAAATCAGTGCAATGGACTCAGGGGACCAAAACGAACATTTCCGCAAAGAAAAATTTTCAAAAACACCACGAATAAATACTCCCCCTATATGTACTGTTGGTCGTATAACGCAAATTTATTATTGCTTATTTCAAAATAACTCCAATGAACCAAATACATTAGAGTCATTATATGATTTTCTTAAAAGTAAATGTGATATCCTTGATACGTTGCGGCCACAGAAAATTCATCTTAACAAACAAAACATTATTTCTAAACCGAACAAAATTTCACATTTAGTAACGAATAATAATTCTAACACTAGAAAATTTAATTTTTTCCATATGCAATGAATAACCCTTAATTTATTCATGCCACAAATTTATTCGCCTGCCATCAAATGAAAGGTTGTCTAAATGTAGGGAATTAAATCTTTGCTCTAATTGTTTACATAAAGGGCATTCTTATAAACAGTGTAGAAGTGCACATATGTGCAAAATTTGTAATAGGAAGCATCATACCATGCTGCATATTGACTCGACTGTGGCTGAACCGTCTTAATCATCCTCTACAACTTCAAATAATGCAACTTTTAATAATATGCACACACTTTTATCAACAGCGTGCGTAAATGTAATTGATAAGTACGGCAGAAGTCATAACTCTTCTTGATTCAGGTTCGCAATGCAATTTTATTACAACTGAAATGTGTCATAAGTTGGGTACATCAGAGGAGCATGTAAATGTCAGACAATTACGCCTAGAACTTACTAATATTTTAGCTAGTACAGTATTTGAATTACGTAAATGGCTGTCTAATCAAAAGTCCGTTCTACCATATGCCTCTCAAGCCGTATCTGAATCACTTATGATATCAGATTAATCGGCAGTAAAAACATTAGGATTGTTGTGGGATTTCACAACAGGTTCATTTAAGTACACAAACAAAATTATTGAAAATAAACATGTGTGAAAGCGAAACATTTTAGCTTTTCTAGGTCAATTATTTGACCCTCTAGGTCTTCTAGCGCCGCTAATAATAACGGCCAAGCTAATCAAGCAATCTTTGTGGCGGCTTAAACTCGATTGGGACGAATCTTTTCCGATTGATATTCATACGCGCTGGAACGAATTTGTTCAAAATATAAACTCTTTAAATCAAATAAGGGCTGATAGAAAGATAATCTTTAGTTCGTACACGAATATTGAGCTTCACGGTTTTTATGATGCCTCTCAGGTGGCTTATGGCGCGTGTATATATATTCAAACAATTATTCAAAATGGAGATATTAAAGTCAATTTGCTTTGTTCCAAATTAAAAATAGCGCTTCCTAAACAAATTTCTATTTCTCGTCGTGAGCTTTGCGGCGTGTTATTATTAGCAAGATTAGTTAATAAAGTTCGTGAAGCTTTAGAAATTAATTTTGACGAGGAATATTTTTGGACTGATTCTACGATTGTTTTATGCTGGCTGAATTCAGAAAGCAGTCGATAGAAGACATTTGTTGCGAATCGAGTTTCAGAAACTCAAGACCTGACAAAAGCGGAAAAATGGTTACATGTGAGATCATTTAATACTCCAGCTGATATTATTACAAGGGGTAGTAGCTCTATGGAACTAGCTAATAACGAATTGTGGTGGTCAGGTCCACCATATTTAAAATCAAAATCCAATGAGTGGCCCATAACAGAATTAAATCCTTCGGATGCACTAGATCATAATGAAGAGCAACGTAAAATAATTACTTGCATAGCTGCTGTTGATTTAGATAAGGATTTTGACATTTTGTCAAAATATTCAAATTTCAGTAAACTAGTCAGGGTGATTGATAGGTTATTGTTTTAGATTCCTTAATTATTTCAAGCCAGACGCACATAAACAAAAGGGTCCTTTAACGGTTAACGAACTAGAACGCTCTAAAAACGCATTAATTAAACTTTGTCAGCTCGAGCATTTTTCAAAAGAAATGCAAGATTTAAAAAATAAAATGCCCTTAAATAAACGAAGCTCAATATTGTCATTAACACCTTTTCTTGATAAAGAAGGCATTTTAACTGTAGGTGGTCTCTTAAGCAACTCAAATTATTCGTTGGAAAAGCGCCACCTAAATGTTTTACACAACAAACAAAAATTGTCCACTCTTATCATCGAGACAGAGCACAGATCTCAGATGCATTGCAGACCTCAAACTTAAATAGCGCTTATCAGAAGTAAATACTGACCATTGTCAGAACGCAACTTGTGCAAGAATATTACGAGAAAGTGCATAATTTGCTTTAAATGCAACCCCGCGAATCAAGCACAATTAATGAGCAATTTAGGGTATGAATGTATAGAGAGGGAGCAGATGTGGTTCCTGAAGCGCATGTTGGGAGTGGAAAGGTCCACGCCCAGTTACATAGTGCTTCAGGAGACGAATATAGAGAGGTTAGAGGTAGAATTGGGGGAAGAGATATTGGTGAAGGATATATGGTTGACAAGCGTGGGTGGAGGTGAGGGTAGATGGAGAGGTGAGATAAGGAAAATGTATGAGAGGGTAGGTTTGTCAGAGGCGAAAGTAATGGAATGACTAGGGAATGGGGTGAAGGTGGATGAGTGGGTGAGGGAGAAAGGGAAGGAGGTGGAAGGGCAGAAAAGGCAAGGGTGTATAGAGAGAAGCGAGTACAATGATATGTATGGGAGGTGGCAGGTAGATGGAAGAGTACCGGAATATTTGATAGAGAGGGGATGGAGTAGAGAAGATAGGGTGATTGTGGCAAGGGCGAGGTGTGGATCGGAGGAGAGATGAAGGAAGATATGGATGGGGGAAGAGTATGGAAAGTGTGTATTGTATGAGCATGGGAAGTATACGTGGAGCCACTTGGCGGAGGAATGCGTGGGGGTGAAGGAGGAATGGATGGGGGAGAAAGGGAGTAGAAGGGTGATGGAGTGGATGAGAGAGGATGGGGCGGGGGTAAGGACTTTGGAGAAGTTGGGGAGGGAGAGAGAAAGGGGAAGAGAAGGTAGAAGGGGGGGGGCTTGGTTGGGGTAGATTTGTAAATAGCTTGTAAGAAAGATGTTTTGTTTAATGGATTATGATATGCCAATAAAGGTCTTTTTTTAATGAGCAATTTACCGGTAGACCGTATTACGCCCACTAGCCCCTTTCAAACGTGCGGAGTAGATTATGCCGGACCATTTTTTATGCCAAACTCAGTAAGGCATATTTGTGCATATATCTATGCTTTTCCACAAAGGCACTACATTTAGAACTGGTTTCAGACCTAACCACTGCTGCTTTTATCGTATCTTTGCGCCGATTTTGTAGTAGACGTGGAAAACCACTTCATATATACTCGGATAATGGCAAAAATTTCATTGGGTCGCGAAAAGAGTTGAATAAATTGGCAAAATTTGTAATTAATAATGAAAATCAAAATATTATTATGCAACATTCTTCAAATCTTGAGATTAATTGGCATTTTATCCCCCCTCGCTCCCCGCAATTCGGCGGACTTTGGAAAGCAGGTGTAAAGTAGGTCAAAACAACTCTAAAGCGTATCGTTGGTAATGCTGATCTTACATTTGAGGAGTTAAACACATATTTGATACAAGTAGAAGGCATCCTAAACTCCCGACCTTTAACTCCCTTGTCGAACGACCCCAATGATTTCACCCCCTTAACCCCGGCTCATTTTTTGATCGGACGTCCAATAATCGGACCTCCTGATGAGTTCAGATTATCGAGATTCCAGAGAATTCAGCAACTTAGGCAGCACTTCTGGAAGCGTTAGTCAAAGGAATATCTTTCCGAACTTCAAGCTTATTTCAAAATTAATTTTTATGTTTTTACAACTGTTTATTTTATTGCTTTGACGAACAAAGCACTACAATTTTGTGAAGAAAGGTTATTAGTGCTTTATTCGTCAAATTAATTTGATCTTTACGTAACTCAAGCAACCAATTTATTTTATTGCTGTCTGTAAACTAATTTTATTTTATTTAAATCCCATATTTTGTGCTGCTCTTTGGAACTGCATCTATTTCTGTATTGCATTCCCGGATACGTTGCATATTATTAATATTTTCATTGTTACACAAAAGATGCGGATTTTGGGACTTTGCGGTAATTAGCAGTCTGCAGCGGTCATTGCTGAAGGGGTCCGCTGGTCATCATGAATCTACCTGAATTTTAAGCCTGTTTCTGCGCATGTCTCCCTGTTACTCCCTGTTAAATTATATATTGTGTAAAGTAGTTAGTTTAATTTTATAAATCAGTTTCGATTCACTTCTTAAACTGTAAACATCTTCTAAATATTGTTGAGAGTATTAATAGACATTAATAATACATTTTATTATTAAGAGACACGTTAAACTAAGCGTTGTTGTTTGATTTAATACAAAAACGAAAATTCTACGAAATTCTATATAGGGAAAGTAATAAACTGCAAAGTCTTACATACTAAAAATAATATTGGCAGAAATCATAATGGTAACGTACTTTTATCATAAAATAAACTAGAATTAAATTCTAATATCATAAAATATGGAATAGTGAGTAGTAAAAACACTTTTATAATGGTCCAGGGAAGGTCAAACGATATATATATATATATATATATATATATATATATATATATTTTCATTGAAATTCCACATTCGACAAAAATCACGATAGAATATTTTACGACTCAAATGCAATAAGTTTTAATAAATATACGAATTTTCAGTTGTAATTATTAATACGAAAATTACACACACAAATTATTATATGAAGTAATTAATAGCAATCGATCCTGATATATAATTGGGTTTATTAATAAGGTATACACGAAGTCCATCTACTATAATTCGCAGATGCACTTACCGGAAACCCTATAATATCCAGCTTAATTCCCCATTAATATTATATATAATTTATGAATATGTATTACCCACTTGGTTCACAAGTGCTGCGATTCCCAATGGAAATTGAAAAGTAAGTGCTGATAAACGTTTTCGCATCATAAGTGGGGACATTTATATTTCCCTAATGATATTTATTATTATATATTTTATCTCAGAATTTTATAATTATATATATAAGATCTATAACTCATTTTAATTAGGGTTATTTTCAGTCTAATACAAAATATAATTATTGAAATACACATGTGAATACTATAAACATTAGTATGTTATTATATAAAGCATCTACTTAATTATACAAGCTAAATATAAATACTTTAAACTTTTGTATTACACTATATTTATTTTTGTGCCTGAAGTTTTAGTAACTACACGTACATCTCACAAGATATTCCAGCTTTTTCTAGTAAAACAAATACTGAATTAAATTTTGAAACTATATTTTTAGACCGAAATTATCTTTAAATATGTCGCATTATGCATCAAAGGGGAATATTGATCACGTCAGTTATCCACATGCTGACTATCATATCAAATTACACTGATCCGCACTTACAAAGGCTCACATTATAGGGATAATTTCTCTATTGCATGACATTTTAGGGAGAAACGCACCTGGAAAGTCGCCTAATTACACGATTTCATTAATAATAAAATATTCATAAACTACTAGATATAAAACATGACTAGTTGACTGAAGCTGCTACGTAATTAATACCAACACAAAACTACCTCCATTTCATAGTGTATAATTAATTTTGAATGTTCCATCTGTATTATTATAAGACAGCTGCATTATCTTACTTATTAGCAGGAATGGGAATTATCCTTATCTAGGTATATAGAACTTCCTACAAGTGTGCCATATTGTTTTGAACTCCTAAATTTATGCGTTCTTACTAAAAAAGTGCCAAACCTAAAATTGAAATAGCGGAGAGACCCTAGAGGAGAAAATGGCGCTTCTTTTAAAAAATAAATGTTGTTTGTATCTGACAATGTTAACCTATTATCCAAACGTATGCGCCCTGTACAAGCATCGAAGCATTTTGTTAAGCATGAGATGCCGTTGCGGCATGAACAGAACGGAAATTAAAAAGGGTAACTTATGTACGATGCAGGAATGAAATTCACTCACATCAATCTGAATGAAATTTACTGGATAGTAAATCAATAGTAATGTCCTCTTTTTATATGTCATACATAAAGTTTTAATCAGAACACATCGTACAATTCAGTTCAACTATAATAGATTTCGTACACCGTAGTCCCTAATATTTATGCGTAATCAGGCCATAAACAATGGTCTATATATTATTCAGATCGCAATAATAAATTATTTTAGTAACGTATTTATATTACCTAATATATTTGACACAATAAGGTAATAAACAATGTTTTTATGTAATGTATTAACATTAAACATTAAATGAGTTATTATAAATTAATAGAATAATTATATTTCTGTTATTCCCAACAACACTTCCATCTCAAATGGAAACAAGGTATGATTCTATATATGTCCCAATCCGAAAACGATCAAATACTGTAAAGCCCTCGTCCCATTACACTTCTTTCAGTTATAGACAAACTTTTCGAATACATCATAATACAAAAACTCCTTTATATATCCATTAATTTATACCAGATTACCAATTTGGCCCCTTTCTTAAAAAAATCAACGCTTTTTCTCTATCTAACCTTCAATATATAAACCTTAAAGGCCAAATATCAGCCATCCTATTTTAGAATATCATTTGGAATATTGGACTTCTGTATAAATAGTTTAATTTAATTATCTTAGCAATCAACTTCTTCTCCAATAGATCCTGTCAAGTAAGAACCGATACTTCTCATCTCGTCCCAAAATTCACTCACCTCAGGGCTCTTCTTATCTCTAGTCTTTAATAACACATTTTGTTACGACGTACATAATTCCGGCCTCGCATACTTCATCCCAATCCAACTATTTATCCTTTTTTTACAAAATCACATTAATTTCCCCCACAATTACAATTCACAACATTTCAATTTATCTTGCGTATACTTACAACTAATTATCCTATTCGAGTAAAAACTCTCTTTCAAACCCCAAGCCTAATCATAAAAATGAATTAAATGTAAAACAAGGAGCAGTGTTTCAGAAAACTTACTTATTAGCAAGAAGATATATTAACAAAAACATATACCAATATGCCTGCAATTGTTTGATGATATTTGAATCTTCTCTACCTACAACATATCTAAGTTGCAGAAAGATTAACCCTAACCTAATTTTGATATCCTAACAATCTACTCCACAATTCCTCCAAGAACATCTTGTTTGACGACACTACGAAAATCACAACAATATCTGAATGAAAATTAAGTTTCATGATTAAATTTGCAAACAACATATCAAATCTATTTCTTCTATCCAAGTTTTGTATTTCTCTAAATAAAAATATCTCTTCTAAATATGAGTATCGTTATTAAAGTGTGCGAATTATGACAGTTAATCTTGTAAGTTAGCGGCAGGGAAGAGAGACCGCAGGTCTCAAGTTCAAACGGACTAACACCGTATTTCTTAGCTAAGTATATTTTCAATATAATTGTTATGTAAAAGTAGAAAAGTCCAAATAAAAATGGATATTATGATTATTTATATAATTATATACAAATTAGTTTGTTGAAGGTCTTTCAATTTTAGAAAATTATTTATTGTTAAACATTATAATTTCTTATCATTTCGTAATTCCCACATGATTAAAGTGTAATATATCACGGTTTGTTACTAGTTTTTTAACAAAATTCTAGTTTTTATATTTTATTTTAAGAGTGTCAATTTGAGCCTTTTTGGTTTTTCCGAGTGTGCTCCCATAAAAATGTAAAATTAATAATAATAATAATAATAGTCTTTATTTCTATCTTAAATTACAATAAGTACAATAAGAAAGAAAGTGCGTCACAATAAAGAAAAAATACAAGGAAAATAAAATCATAAGTATACATTACTAATCAAAATATTCTTCTAAACTATATAATTCTTTGTCACATAAGAACTTAAACAAATTTTCTTTAAACTTCTTGATAGTACTAATACACTTAAGAGTATCAGGCAGTTTATTAAATAGTAAGATCCCATTGTAACGTAAAGATTTTTCTGAAGCAGTTAATCTGTGTTTTGGAATATTAAAATTATTTTTATGTCGTGTAGCATATTCGTGATTAATTTTGTGTTCTTCAAATAAATCTTTATGTTTGTAAACAAATATGAGGCATTCATAAATGTATAGTGCATACACGGTAAGTAGGTTGTATTTTTTAAATACCCCCCTACATGATGTATTGAACTCTAAGTTAAAGATTATTCTAACAATTCGTTTTTGAGTAACAAATATATGTGAACAATATTTACTTTGTCCCCAAAAGCGTATCCCATATCTCATATTAGCCACAAACACATTGTTGTACACAATTTTTAGTGAGTTTTGACTTAGGAGAGATTTAAGTTTTCTCATATTAAAACATATTCCACTTAGTTTTCTACATACTTTATCTATATGGTTATGCCATCGTAGAAACTGATCGAACTCAATTCCTAACAATTGTACAGATGTACTGAGAGCAAGACTTTCGTCATTTATAGTAAAATGTTGAGGAGTTGGAGTACTCATATTTGTCTTAAATATAATACATTTAGTTTTTCCACAATTTAATGATAATTTATTTTCCGAAAACCAATTTTGCAGTTTGCTAAAGTAAGTCCCACATTCAGACTTTAATTGAATATAATTTTCTGCACTAATTATGATGGATGTATCATCTGCATATGTTATGATATTATGCTTACTGTTAATAGTATTAAGAGTTATGTCGTTCATATATACAATAAATAGAAATGGCCCTAAAACGCTACCCTGTGGTATTCCTCTGACTATGCTTTTAGCACTTGAGCGAGTAGTCGATCCATCGATATTCAAGCTAATAATTTGTTTCCTATTATTTAAATATGATTGAAACCATGAAAGAACAGTTCCTCTGACACCATAACGTTCAAGTTTGGCGATTAGTATTTTATGATCTACGGAATCAAAGGCCCTGGATAAGTCTAGGAACATACCGCAAGCAAGCTCCTTATTTTCCAGAATTTCCAAAATTTTATTCACACACTCATATAATGCTGTATCCACACCTCTTCCAGGGAGAAAGCCGTGCTGATGACAGTTAAGTAGGTTGCATTTGAGAAAAAAATCTAATATTCTTTGAAAAACCAATGATTCCATGATCTTAGAAAATGATGTCAGTAAACTAATGGGTCGGTAATTACCCATCTCATTTTGATCTCCTTTTTTATATAATGGAATTACTAACGCCGTCTTTAGCATATCCGGAAAAACACCAGAGCAAAAGGAATCATTTATGATTTTTAACAAAGGTGAAGCTATGTATTCATAACAGCTGTAAATAATATATATGGGAATGCCATCCACACCAGAACAAAATTTATTTTTATTTTTCATTTTAGTTATAACATTTAATAATAAATTAATAAATGGTGATGGAAGTCCATGTCAGACGTAATAGAGTACTGGTCAAACATCTGAGAAAAGCTACAACACCTTGACGAAAACGCAAACTGACTAAAAGAAGAAAAACGAAGATCAGTAAGCATTCAGAATATTGAAGAAGTAATTATAAGTAGAGAAGGGGTATAAAAAGCTATAACAAAAACAAACAACTGGAAAACACCGAGAATGAAATACTCCAACCTTTTTACCTACCTCCTACCTAAAGACGACGACACTTCAAACCCCTCCAAACACCGACCAATCACATGCCTGTCAACAATTTACAAGGTATTAACTGCTGTAAGAACCGAGAATATATACAAACACCTACACGACAATAACATTATGATAGAAGAACAAAAGGGATGCTACAAATCATGGAGAGGATGCAATGAACAAATACTTCTCAATACCACTTACCTTATAGAAATCCTTAGAATATATAAAATAGATGGGTTATCTAAAGAAATGGTAGTCGAAAACGTTAAAAATTTCAATGAAAGTGGATACTCATATATCCAGGAAAATATAGATATCCAGAGGTATATAGTAGGGTGACTCGTTAAGCGCCCTATAGTTCTGTATGTGCTTAAATCCCCGAAGTCGGATGTTAAACGGAACAAAATGTGGGTACATGCTAGGGAGGAATAGAAATAAAAGCATATATAACCACTTACTCTATATGGACGATATAAAGTTATACGCCAAATCGAAAGCGCGTCTTTTATACTTGACAGAAAACTTCAGCAAGTCAATAGCCATAGAATTCGGCATCGAGAAATGCAAGATGATAACCCTCCAGAGAAGACTATTTAAAGAAGGGGAAGACCATCTAATGAACATCCATCAAATGATTGAACAACTGAAGTACGGATAGACATACACATGTCTTGGATTCAGTCAGTTAAACCAAACTGAAATTAAAAATAAAATACAAAGTGCGTTCCACAAAAGAATGTAACTTAAAAAGCTACTTTCACGGGTGCGTTAAAATCCAAACTATTAAAGGGTATGCAATCGCCTTATTGAAATACTCCTTTGGCATAGGTCACTGGACGAAAACAGATCTTGAAAACATGTCTCAAGATATTAGAACAACACTGACAAAATATAAAATGCACCACCCAAAAGCCGCTATTGACCGGATATTACTACTACCAAGTGATGAAGGACAGGAAATAATAGATATAAACAGACTATGTATGTCACAGATAAGAAACTTACGGGAATATTTCAATAAAAAAGACAAGAAACAAATATGTTCAAAACTTTATGCAAATATGATAGAATATAACAACATTAAACCTTAGCGATCTCCAGCCTGATGACACTAACGACTCTATTGAAGATCGAAATATGGCAACAGAAATGATAACTTGGAAGCAGAAACAGCTGCATGGAACACACACAAACAATCTAAATGAAGATCACATCGACAAGGAAGCATAAAACAACTGGCTGAAGAAAGGATGCCTGTTTGGGGAGATAAAAGACTTCATAACGGCAATACAGGATCGTATCATAGCCAACATCTTCAAAGAAAATGTTAAGTGCAGAACATGAAACGTAAGCAGAGAAACGATCGAACATATCATAAATAGTTGCACAACACTCGCACACACGGATTATACCAACAGATATAATAACGTTGCCAAAATAATCCATCAAGAACTGGTAAAATCACTAGATATCGCAAATAATACAGAAGCATATTTTAAATATGAACCTCAAGCTGTATTAGAAACAGACCTGGTGTCCTAGTTTATGTTAAACTATCTAAAACAGTCGAGATGATCGACATTGCTGTCCCGCTCAACAAAAACATGCAAACAATGCATGCTACAAAAATAAATAAATACACCGAACTAGCATGTGAGTTCAAACATGTAGAAGCTTAAAAAGGTGACCATCAGACCTATAGCAGTATCAGCAACGAGAATTATCCCAAAGTCAATTAAAAGGACCTTACCACATCGTTAAAAGGTTTCTTAATAAGGAATAATGCATAGAAAAACTTGACATACAGGTCCGATCTAAATTCAACAAAAAAAATCTATGTATAAAATAAATACCACTACCTAAAGTACAACTCAACAATGAAACAAGAAGAACCTAGTCTTCACAAAGCCTTCCCCACCCAAGACCAGGCGAAGGGAAGGTGAATTTTTCCCAGTCGCTAGTAATGAGAATGTGTGCCGAAATTCATTAATGATAATAATAATACAAATAATAATTTATTTCCCAACAGAAAATATCTAATTACAGGGAAAAGTTATCTTAAAATTACATTAGTACATTTAGGTTTATTTGTGCTAATAAGTTAGGATCATCTATAATACTATGAACAATTTGGTACAAACATTTTGTTGATATTACTTTGTGTCTCGAAGCTAATGATATTTAATTAAACATAGGCAACATATGGTAATATGCAACAAATTAAAATAGTGAATAGATCTTATAATAAAGAAATCTAGGAAAAATATTTTGCATTGGCTCTATTGATTTAATATGTACACCATATGAATGCGACAACACTAGCGCACAGTATTCTAATTTTGAATAAACGTAGGATAAATGATATATTTACATTAATATCTCTTAACAGTTTACTTGGGCGACGTATAAAGCCAAGCATTTTCATCGACTCCAACAACATTATTTAAAAAGTTGTTGTCTAAAAAGGACATACATGTACACTTTAAAATATTTAACTTTAGGTGAGCCAAAGACCTAAAGTTTAAATGTATGTCCTTTTTAGACAACTTTTTAAAAACTCGAGTTTTGTATTTGTAGTAAATAGTTTTGTAATACAACACAATCATCATCAGACAAGCATTCGGTCTGTAAATTATTACAACATCTACATATACGAGGGTAGATTGAAAAGTTTCCGGAATGGGCAAGAAAACGCAGTAATTAAACACAGGTTTTTTTTTATTTATCAACATAGTACCCTTGCAGGGCGATACAATTTTCCCAGCGGTGCTTCAACTTTTTTAAGCCTTCAGAAAAAATATGATTTCGGGAACTCTGCAAAGTAAGCTTTAGTGGCGTCGATGACCTCCTCATTTGACGTAAAGCGCTTGCCTCCGAGCCAAGTCTTCATGTTTGTGAACAAAAAGAAGTCGCACGGGGCCAGGTCTGGTCGTAGCCCAATTCAACCAATTTAGCATTGGCGATTCAGGATGAATGGGCCGGCGCGTTGTCGTGGTGGAAGAGCACTTTTTACCGCTGCAAATGAGGCCGTTTCTTCTTCAATATGCCGTTGAATTGATCCAATAAATCGCTGTAGTATTGTCCGGTGATAGTTCTTCCCTTCTGCAAAAAGTCGATGTATATCACACCTTGCAAATCCCAAAAAACGGTGGCCATGACCTTTCCAGCCGATGGGACAGTCTTTGCCTTCTTCGGAGCAGATTCGCCTGGAGAAATCCACTGTTTCGACCGCTGCTTGGTTTCTGGTGTGTAGTGGTGAATCCATGTTTCGTCCACGGTCACGAATCGGCAAAAAAAATCCGTTGGATTACCCTTTAACAAGGCCAAACACTCTTTCGAAGTGGTCACACGATTTCGCTTGTTGTCCATAGTCAGCAAACGCGGCACCCATCGCGCCGACAGCTTCCTCATGCCCAAATGCTCGTGCACGATATTTTGCACACGTTCATATGAGATGCCCGTGGTCTCTACTATTTCGCGCAACTTCACTCGTCGATCGGCTAACACGAGATCATGGACTTTCTCGACCATTTCTTCATTTGTGACCGTTTTTGGACGTCCACTGCGTGGTTCATCATTGGTGCTTCTACGACCACGTTTGAACTCGCTCACCTAGAAACTAATAGTCGAAAATGAAGGTGTGGATGTGCCATGAACTTCCCATCCATCCAGAAATATTTGATGACTGCACGAAATTCGTTTTTATCCAGTTTTGCAAAAGTGCCTGACTTGCTTCACAAGATATCCTAGTAAACAAAAACGGAACGACGCACGTGTCTGAAAATACTGAAAACTGAAAATGCCATTTACCCAACAAGAGTTACATTAAGGTTTTATTATCAAGTACAGCTTAGTGTTTAGCATATACCAAAGAAAAATAGAAAATTTTTTGAAATTGCCTATTTTAATAACAAATGCATCTTTGGTAATATAACAAAAAGGTTTTAAGATAGTGGAAATGAAATTATAGTTCCTTGTAATTATTTTTGTTTGATACAAAATTGAAAAAACGAATTAGGCAGCTCTAGTAGAATATAATAAAAACTAGTTCTAATGCAACTTAAAAACAACATTTAGATAATAATTAATTGCACAATATGTGTACTCACATATTTAGTGTATATAAAAACCTGAAAAATCCAGCTCTAAAAGATAGGCGGGCAATAAACATGTGCAAAATATTAAGGTAAAACAACTGACACATACTATAAAATGTGGCCTTATAAAATCAACATAATCAAAGAATTTGTTGAATTTGGTTCTCGTTTATCACGTGGTGAAACAGTTTTAATATTTCTAGATAATGATGTAAAAATCGAAAGTGCCTTTCTATAAACAACCCTTAATACAATCAAATAAGTAAGCTGGACATCAATAATTCGTACATCAAACATAATAACATTGAGCCCAAGGCCATATGGAAAGTCATTAACTCAGTTAGACCAGTTAAACCAAAGGCAGATCCTAATATTCCTGCGGAAACTTCGCAAACTCTGCAAACTTAATTATTAGTTCCTTGCCTAAAACAGATGCCGACCCTATCAATTTAATATGTAAAAATCCAAAACAAATTCATGATTTTTTAAGTAAAGGGAAATACCTATGAATGCAATGAAGGATGTGGTGTAGAAGTTTCGTAACAGCTATTCTAAAGACATTTATGATTTTAGAATTGATGCAATTAATCAGTGCTATAGTATCCCCACTTACGAAATTTTTTAACAAATGCATAAGAAACAATGTGTTTCCAGCTGACTTGAAGAAAGCCATTCTAATAGCTATTTTTAAGAAAGGGGAGGTAGACGATCCCGATAACTATCGTCCAATTTTCACTACTGTCCCAATTTGGAAAAATATTCGAAAAAATTATGCTAAACCAATTAGTTACGAACATCGTAGAAAATGAACAATATGGCTTTAGAAAGGGTCGATCTACAGCGATAGCGATATATAACTTTGCCGAATCAATTACGGATGCATTTGAGGAAGACTCAGTATCAATGGTTACTTTTCTGGAACAAATGAGTCTTATTAAGACTACAAGAAACAAATCACTTTTGAAACAACTACTTCTTTAGCTAATACTTCGACACACATTGAATGATACAAAAGTAATTTGCGTGTTACAAAATAGCAAGACTATCAAAGCAACACTAGTTTGAACGTATTGTCTGTCGAAGTATTAGCTAGAGAAGTAGTTGTTTTAAAAGTGATTTACTTTTCTGGACTTGTCTAAACTATATTTTTATTATATATATATATATATATATATATATATATATATATATATAAATTATATTTTTCGGGTTGGTTTTGGTGTTTTTAAAAACTTTTATTTTTTCTTGACACGAATAATTTTGATTTATTTGAATATTACATAACTTATAACGACGAACAATATAATGAATATAATAATAATGATTACATCTTACTACTCTTAATATAATAATAATAATGAATGAATGAATATGCGCTCGTGGCTTGCGGTCCTATTTATAATAATATGGAATGATAACTAAGCAAAATGACATCTGGTGTTATTGCGGATGAAAATGGAGTGTTAGTAAATACCTATAAAATGATGCAATAATAATTAAATATATTTCTTAACAATTAAAACAATTAATAAATAACAAAAGATTGTCTTATTGTAGCCGCAAGGTTACTCCTACCCCCTTAGATTCGACACACTCCGGGTGGAGAATTTAGGGAATTGTCCATGGGGGCAACGTGCCGAAGTTTCTTCTTTAAAAATTTGATTCCTAAAATTAGGGCACAAATTAACACTAACACATATAACGAGAGTGTCCACGCACTGGGGCTTAAGGGTATAACTGTTTCTGTAATTTGGGGCATTGGGGATAACACGGGCATGTCTTCTAATTTCAGTCTTTTAAGATGAATGGTAAAATTGTTTATGTTGTAGTTTTGCAGTTTTTGTTTCGATGCACTAATAAACACGGGGCTTCCAGATATTGCTTCAATTTTGGGAATTTTAATGTCCTTGTAGAATATCTGGCACTCATCTGGCTCGATCAAGAAGACACCTTGAAGTTCTGTTGTTTCCTCGTATTTGGGACATGTGATTTTAAGGGTTTCTTTCTTAAGCATATATCATTTAGAGGTCAAATTTTAGAATTAAATTTTGATTTTAATAGGTATTTAATATTCGGTATTATTGTTACATATTCTGATTTGTACTTTGCAGGTATTGGATGTAAAGCGTAAAGGTCAAATGAATATTCGTAATTTATTGGAAGATGAAGAAAATAATGAATTTTTGTTTTGTCAATTTTGCAATTAACTGTCATTATAGATTCAAAGTCAAAAATATTTTCTAATTTCATTTCGAAAGGTAGTTCCTCTTGGTAATGGATAGAGATTTTTTCTAATTCGTCAAATAAATCCTGAGGTCTTATTATATCTGGGTTTAAGACTCTTAATTTGCAGAACGTTATTGAGTTAATAATTTTGTGTAGTATGTTTCTAATTGTACCAAAAAGTAAAAGCATCTGATTATATAGGTCTTTCGCATACAGAATATGTTGGTGGTCAATCTCTTCTTTAAAAATTGCATGTAGTTGCATTATTCTAGATTGTAGAGTATTTTGATTATGTGCAATGTCCTGAAGAGTATTATTAAAATTCTTTATTATTTTTGAGTTTACACTATATCCAAATTTTATCTGATTTTGTAAATTATTTTGGTTACTTGCCAAATGTTCTAAAATTTTGTTTACTAATTTTTGGAATGTTCAGATTTAGTATAGTTCTCAAAAAATGACTTTCTTTGCTGGACTAAACTAGGATTTGGAATTATCGAAGATGATGGCCCTGGTACTTCATCATCAATTTTTAGTGTACCCAAATAGATGTTTATTCGTAATTTAGAATTTTGGAAGATATAATTTATCATAGCTTTAACTAAATTATAGTCTAATTGATCTAGGCCACAACCTAATTTGGGAATTGCTAATTTAGTTATATTTTTGTCTAAACAGAATTGTTTTAAATTTATCAATGTATTAAACAAACATTTTAAAGTGGGTTTGTCGAAATAATTTTCTTTAGTGATCAAATAAATAATATATCTACCTTCTTCTTTAATATGACAGAGAGAATATAATTTTGCGTTTTGTTTTGATAAATCTCTAATTTTACCAAATCTTAATTTAAATTCACGTGCTATTCCTGCACTCATTTTTAAATCTCTACTCACACAGTGAGCGAGTGAGTATTCTAGAGGGGCATTGAATAAGTCATCTGAAATTTCTCTTACATTTTCATTGTTTATTTCTTCATTATTATATAATATCTCAATAAATGTGCTTTTGCTAAATCTTATTTTAAGTTACGTTGTTATCATACGCGAATTAATTATAAAATAATGTTTTCTTTCGATATTTATAATAATTTATTATTATTATTTATTAAAATTATAATTCAAAATATTTTATTTATATAACATTACTAATTAAACCATAGGGAATAAATAAAGAATATTCTGTTCTTAAATTATTATTAATATTTTTCGTCAACTCATATTCATTGAACAGAAACTTGATTTTAACGTATCATGTTAATTATTTATTATTATTTTTTATTTTTTTATTTTATTATATGGAATAAAATAAATTCCTTTTAAGCATAATATTTACAGTGAATTAAGAAAAAGTAATTAGTAAAAATTATAATTAATATTACTTTGTTTGTAATCTTTCAACCCAATCTAATAATCATATTTTTTAATTATATTGATTATTTAGTTAATTTTAATTTTTAAAATGAACATTTATTTATTTAATTATGTTTTTATTTATTTACTGATTTATTTATTTATTTATTTATTTAAGTTCATCAATTTTGAGTACGAAAAAACTTTATGCACTAAATCAACAGAAGAACTGTGTGGAATTATTTTAATTTTCAATATTTTATTGCATATAAGATTTTTTTATTAAAAGTTTATAATACTAAATAAAGATTTTAAATTATTAACATTTTCATCGTTGATTTAAAATTAAGGATTAAGGATAAATCCTGTTGTTTAGTTTAGAGACATTTCGGTCAAGATTTAGTTTAATGACGTTTCGGTCGAATTTTGTAGTTTAAGGACATTTCGGTCCTTAAATTTAACTCGACTAATTTTTATTTGTTTTTTCTTAAATTTAAATTTGTATTTGTGTTTATTTCCATTCTTGCTATTTCTATCTATTGGTTGATTTAAAAATTTGTCACATTTATTTATACTAAACATATTCTTATTTTTACTATTGTAATTATTATAATTATTATTCAAAGTCTTTTTATTGGCTTTGGCATGTGTTATTTTATTGTTTGAATCACAGAAGTTATGTTTATCAATAATTTTAATACTTTTCTTGCGTTTATTATAATCACTAACATTTTTTTTCTTATTATCTTTATTATAATTAACATTAGTTTTCTTTATTGCGCCTTTCTCTTCATCATTCATGTGATCTAATCTTAATTGTGAAAAATCAAACTTTTTATCAGACGTATTAAACATATTACAATTATTATATTTACTTTTCTTATTATTTATCTTATTATTGCCATTTATTTTTGGTGAATGAGGTACCACATCATATTCGCTGATGGGCGTCACTATAAATGGTTTCTTTTGAGTTACATCTCTATTAATATCTGTCTTATTAATTATAGTACAACAAGCTTTGCCATTTTTAACTGTTGTGATACATTCAGGTAAATAAATATTAACAAGGTCCATCTCAGGGACTACGGCTTCACCGTTTATCATATTACCTATTTCAAATTCAATTATTTGTTGGGTTTGTGCAGGCACCAATATGCTCTTGATGACTTGTGGTCCAACAGATTTAGAATTATCACTACGATTTGTATCACTTTGATTTTTCTCAATATTATTATTATCATTTTTAATATAATTATTAATATCATTGCAACTGTTATTTTCTATATTATTAAGATTTACGTTAGATGTTGAATCAAAATTAAATGGAATTTTGCAGTAAGGAGTTACTACAGAATTTTTTGAAAAATCTACACTAGCTTTAAGTTTTATCATATTATCTACTCCAATTAAAATATCAAAATAAGAATGAAAATCAAACACGTAGCATTTTAATTTTTTAGCAGAATTATTTTTAAATAAACTTTCTAAAGAAATATCAACACTATATTTTCCTCGAGAAGTACCATGTGCGCTGGTAACTTCAAATGGATCACTTAATAAATTTTTATTTAATTTACACGCTAATTGTGGGCTAATAAACGATCGGGTGCTCCCGGAATCCATTAAAATTTTAACATTTGTTTTAGGATCTATTATAAATGGTAAATTACTGCTATTATTTATTATTCCTAAATATTCAATTACATTTCCGAGGCTTTGTCGTCTAAAAAATTGGATTTGTTATTTTTATTATCGTCTCCCGGTTTATTAATAAAAGCATTATTGTCTTTCGCCTCGTCTAGATTAAATAACCTTGGCCTGTTATTCGTATATGTTGTGGAAGTCGACATTGGTGTCGGACTAGGTAACTGAGGCGGCCTTTGTTGTGCATGCTGATTAAGATTTTGCGGGTAATAGCCTCGATTATAATTATAATTATGATTTGTATGAAAATTATTTTCATTTCTTGGTCTCTTATTAGAAAAATTCTGATTGAAATTAAAAGGTCTTTTATTAATTTGATCGTTTGGCGGTCTACCAAATACTTGTCGATTAGTTGGAAGTGGACGCGGATTTTGGTGGCGAAAATTTAGTTGAACCGGTTGACTCGGGAATTGTCGAAATTGAGAATTAAAATTTTGTGAATTAAAATTTTGTGAAGCGAAATTTTGTCTATTAATACTTTGATTAGGCGTTTGGAAATTATGCCTAATATTTAAATTTAAATTTGAAGAATTTTGTCCGTCTAATGTATTTTGAAAATTAATTTCTTCTATAACAAAATTAATAGCTTCTTCTAAACTAGCTGGATTTCTTAACCTAATAATACTCTGCATATTTCCGCGTAGACCTCGTAGGAACGTTTTTAATGCGAGCTCATCGTAGCTGGCTAAATGTACACGTTTTGCGGCATCGGTCATTTCTAAGACGGGTAAAGAATTTATCTTACTTGAAATTTACTCCTCAAAATTTGCAATCTCTCTCCAAAATCTAGATAGCTTTCGTTTTTTACAGGTTTTAGATTAATTAGTTGTTGTACAATGCAATCGTAATTTCTTAAGTCACCAAACCGTTGGCGAAGATGGTCTCTAATTTCGGGCCAAGTGTTTAATTCTGTACGCGATCCTATTGTAATCAAAGCCCTATCTCTTAATTTTCCTATTATGGCATTAATTAAATATGTGTTAATTTGTTCATTATTTAAGGGTCTAAACACAGCCAAAACGGCCTCACATCGAGTTATAAAAATTTCTGTTAAAGCACTGTCACCATTAAAAACAGGAATAGTTTCTACATTTAACTTTAATAATTGATAATCAATATTTGCCATTGTTAAATTTATGTTATCTAATCTTTGAATCAATTCGTCAATAACAAAACCGACTGGTGAATGTTAGTTAATAGGAGAATTTAAATTTAAAGGGGAAAATTCAGAATCAGAAATTGTACTATCGTCAGACATAAATTATTCGCGAACAAGAT
>OZ018393.1:29497304-29640529 GCA_963969525.1 Ontholestes murinus | reverse complement strand
GAACATTTTTAATTACTGCTTTCCGTTAATTATTTACATATAAGGTTTAATTGTACAAGTTTATCAACTGGTGGGTAATTGTGCAGTATTAATTAAAACCAGAGCGCAATTTCCATTTCACTTGATATTGGCTGTTTTTAATGGGGATTAGTAAGTAAATTACTAACTTTATTTGTCTATGTATAAAAAAGTTAAACAAGGATGTTAACGCTATAAACAATTTTTATTTCTGTAATGAAATGTAATAATTCATAATTCAGCGTTATATTTGTCTTATTTATCTTCGTTCGTTGGATATGAAATGAAATATGTATTTTACTATAAAAAAATATAATTATAAATTAATATAAATTTATTAGTTATTTCTAAATTAAAATGTAAATTTTAAATTTTAATACCGAATTAAATGCAAATATTAGCGAAATTTAACGACCAATAACCAAGTTTTTACCCATATCCACGATTATTACGACAATTATGTCACCACCACTAAATTAAATTTTATAATTATAAATGCTTAGGTGGTGGCTCGTCTTATCTGGTGTTGGCTCAGCTTATCTTAAACATGCTGATGTAGATTTGCAGCTCCCCAGCTGAACCCATTGTCCAGTCTGGACTAAGCTTTCCACCTGTTCCCACGTACATATTGTAATTAATTTATAATTTAATTGATTGTTGAAGCCGTTACTTTGTAATAAACCCGCTAATGAAAGACCAAATAG
Source organism: Ontholestes murinus (assembly GCA_963969525.1). NCBI lineage: Eukaryota > Metazoa > Arthropoda > Insecta > Coleoptera > Staphylinidae > Ontholestes > Ontholestes murinus. Next base: position 29,639,807 of record OZ018393.1, on the reverse strand, counting down.
ACCTAATATACATGCCAATATTTAATGACATGATGTAATACCTACAATTAAGTGTTTTACCTGCGCTCCCTTATTATTTAAGAACTGAATTGTAATTGTAACTATGTTATTAGTTTGATAATGTCCGAATAGGATGCATTTAGTCCCAATAAAAGTGAAAATTCATGATAATAACAAAGTGTTTATTATTCAACCTTATAAATAAATTTATAAATGTTATAATAAAATTAAAGTATTACCATACATTCAATTTTTTTGCCATTTACAATTATTAATTGACACTGGTTCTATAAATTGTTCATCATATTGTTCCGAAAATTACAAACAAAATGTTATTCACAAATCATTTACTGTATCTGCAGCTTTTAATTATTAACAGCAGGGGAATAAATTTTAAATTTCAGGAACCTTATTCAACAACTACAAATCCCTAATCAAATGGTCCCATTGAAAGATATTTGACAATAATTGAACATTTAAAAGTAATTTGAAATTAAAATAATAAAATTGATATTTTAAGTCGCATGCAATCTTAAAATCCAAAAATTCCATTCGTTCAATAAGCAAACAAAAACCTATGAATATAGTAAAAGGATATTTAAACAATAACTATATTATAACAAACCATCATTTATTGAATAACAAATAATAATTGAGGATAAAGGCATAACATTTAAACTATCTAAAGACAGCTATATGTACAAAATTTGAAAAGGCCAAAGAGGCATATGCAAAATTCAAAATAAATACTTTTTTTAATTACTTAGATCTAGCACCAAGTAATAACGAATTACAATTATTAAATCAAAATTACCAAAATCTAGATGTGTATACTTCTTATATAGATTACTCCGGAACAAAAATTGTCTTTGTAATTCATTTTCCAGTTGTTCATACAGAAATATTTAATTATTACCATCTATACTAAATATGTAACCGAAATTCGACTATCATTATCCTTAAAAATACTTACCTCATAATGTGCAAATCTATTTGCAATTTAGCCTAGATACTCTTATAATAAACTAACAATTCCAGTACTCTAATGGTATTCTACAATTATCCCTATTTGATCAATATTACTGCATATTTACCAAAGGCATCGTGCTCATATTTAGGATGACACCCAAAAGGACGCAGAATTCTTCCTCAATTGTATCGCGCATCGTGTAACATATAAAATTTTTGCCAAGAATCTGGTTTTAGCGTAATCTAATTTTCTAATCTGATTTCATCCACAAGTTCATCTGTAAAATACAATTTTAAAAAATGTATAGATTTGCAATTTGCAGTTCTGGTAATATCTGCCCAGTTGAAAAATTTATAATAATAATAATAATAATATCTCTTTATTTCAAAGTGTCATGTACATGTACAAGATGAAATTTGCGTCAAAACTTATGAACTAGCCTAAATCTAATATTACTTAATTTAAACTTAAAGAAGAAATATACATAAAGGTAATAAAAGTGTTGACTTAAGTCTACTTATATCTACATTTATTAATAAATTCTTCAATTGAGTAGGGCTCACATTCAACTAAGAACTCAGATAATTCTCTTTTTAAACGTTTAAAGTCGTTGTTGTGGACTTTAATATTAGTCGGAAGTGAATTAAATAATTTTATCGAAGAGTATTGAACTGAATATTCTGTTGCATTGAGTTTATGTTGGGGGTAGATGTAGTCATTTGTTCTTGTGTTATAGTTTGTACTTTTATTATCATTTCCTTTAAGGTGTTTGTGGTAGAATAGGATTGTCTCCATTATGTTTGTTTGTAATTAAGATTTAAAATAACCCTTATAGCTTTTTTTTTTTGAAGAATAAATATTTTTGGGCATTCGATTTATTTCCCCAAAAGATTATTCCATAGCGCATGACACTATCGAAATTTGCTATATATGCGGTCTTTACAACCGTTTTCTTTAGGTATTTCGATAATTCCCTTAACATGAATATGACCGAGTTTAATTTATTTCTTGTTGAGTTAATATGTTCATTCATAAGAACTCAGGAAAGGGAAATTGGTATCACAACGGGCCTATCTAGGCCTAAGTGTGCACCTCTTCGTGGTGCTGCCACACCAACCTAACCTAACCTAATATGTTCATTCCAAGTAATTTTATTATCGATATACACACCAAGGAATTTAACATTTTGACTGATATTTATGGATTTTCCATCTATATCTATTGACTCAATTTGATTTTCCAGGCTTCGTGCTTTTTGATTGAATAACATTATGTTTGTTTTTTCTTCATTAATTATTAATTTGTTTTTCACAAACCACGATTTAATTGAAACGAATGTTACAGAGGCCTCTTCTATTGCCATTTCAATGTTTTTGGCAGATATTAATATATCTGTATCATCCGCGTAATTTACAATATTGTGTTTGTTATTACTAATTGAACTTATTACATCATTAATGAATAATAAAAAGAGTGTTGGTGCCGTCAAACTCCCTTGGGGCAGTCCAGTGGTGATTATTGCTGTGTCGGATTTACCATTGCCATTTTTAGTGTTTACGACCACACGCTGGGTCCGGTTGCTTAAATACGATTCAAACCATTTTAAGGCGTTCCCCCGAATACCGAGTTTTTCCAATTTTGTTAGCAAGATGTTGTGATCAATGCAGTCGTAGGCCTTCGACAGATCAATAAAAATTCCAAGCGTTAATTCGTTTTTTTCGATGTTCTTTATTACGGTCTCTATAAAATTATTTATTGCTGTAGATGTAGATTTGCCTTTACGATATCCATGCTGGGTATTGTTGATTATTTTGAATTACCCCAAAAAATCATTTATCCGGATAATCATTGCATTTTCAATGATTTTTGAAAACACCGGCAAAAGACTAATAGGCCTGTAATTTCCTATGTCCGTTTTCAAGCCTTTTTACTTTCCCTATATACGAAGTATATATAGGGGAAGTATTGTGATCGTGATTTTTTTTTGAAAAAATTTTTTTGCGGAAATATCCGTTTTGAGGTCCCCTGAGTCCATTAAACTAATTTTTGGAAAAAAAAAAATTTGTGTCTGTGTGTGTGTCTGTCTGTCTGTCTGTCTGTCTGTCTGTCTGTCCGTGGGTGCTGTATCTCAAAAACGACTGATCCGATTGAGATGAAACTTTAAACGTAAGGTTTTATCGTTAAAAACTGGAACTGAAAAGCGTTTGGTAAACATTCATAAACCGGAAGTGGGTGTTTACTCGAGGCGTTTTTTGTATTTTTCCGATATTTTTTTTAATATGAAAAATATTACAAAACTTTTCAAACAAAAGTTAAAGAGAATGAGAAATTGAACAAATTTTGTTAAAATATATTTTTCATAAAATTCTTAAATTTTTGACATTTTTTGCCAATTGCTAATAAACTATTGAAGCAACATGAAAGTTATATAACAAATAATTGTAGAGAATTCAAAATTGAATAAATTATTAAGAATAACCTTTTTGCATAAACCGCATAGTTTTCGAGTAAAATATAGGGAAAGTACTATGATGGCCACATCACCATTTTTTATATATTGGTTTAATAACTGCCTCTTTTAATTTATCCGGAAATATACCATGAACTAAGGAGTTATTAATTATATATGTTAGTGGAGTGATTAATTCCATAAAACAATGTTTTATTACTATAGATGGTATGTTGTCGTTTTCACAAGATAGGATGTTTTTCAATTTATTTATTATATTATAACATTCACATTCGGTTAGCGGTTTTATAAAAATACTATGACTATTTTGTTGAATGTCATCAGTGTATGTTGTATGACTTGCTAAATAAGTTCCATTGTTCGTTTACGTTTGACTCAATTATGTTATAAACACCGTTCCAATTTACAAATTTAATTGCTTCTCTAAATTTGTTTAAATTAGTTTCATTAAATACCCTTTTTCGAATTTTGTTGGTCTTGTTTTCTTTATTTAGGATAATTTTAAGTTTTTGACCCAAATGATCCGATACATGTATATTAATGGTATTACCTTCGCAAATGTCAGTATTATTTACAAATATATTATCTATGCACGTTTGGGAGTTGTGTGTAATCCTTGTTGGTTCATTAAACATTTTATGGAAACCATAGCTATTGAAGAGGTGAATTGTGTTTTGCTTGTGGGGACTATTACTATTAAAATTAATATTAAAGTCGCCTGCAATGAATGCTATTTTATTTTCATTACTTATTAACTCTAATAACTGTTCAAGTTTTAATAGGAAATCGTCAACGCAAGAATTGGGCGGTTTATATAACACTACAACTATGAAATTATTTACAGTATTTGCAACATTTATGGCAGTGCATTCAAAAATAAATGGCTTACTAATATTAGTTATACTCCGCATTTCACGATATTCCAGTCCTTGTTTGGTGTAAATGGCGACACCTCCGTGTTGATTGTATTTCCTGCAGTAGGCTGAAGAGAGTTTGAAATTTTCAAGTCCTATTGATTCCAGTTGCTCTTCATTTTTCCAATGCTCGGTTTTACATATTATATCGCACTTGAGCTCGTTTAATTCTTTGCTTAAAATATCTGAGGTGTTTCCAATCGATCATACATTTTGATTGATAAGTGTTAATTTTGAATTTTTTGTTGGCTTGGAGAATGATGTTGGGTTTGCCTTTTCTTGATGTGGAATAAAAAATTGTCAATATATGTGTTCTTTGGCCATAGTTCGGGATTTAATAATTCATTTGCTTTTTCTGCGGGCACCGATATTTTGAATGATGAATATTCCTCTGGGCGCTTTGACTCCATTTTTGTACATTTGATGTTTTCAAAATTGTTGATTTTTAAATAATTAGTTAATTTCTCCTCGTTAAGTTCAGGATCGAGTTTGCACACATGAAAATGTGAATATGGGGTGAAACTTTTAATTTCACTTACATTTTCACTTGTGCCATGAATTTTGTTGTTTCGCTTTCTCCTATTCCTTTTGATTTCCCATCCTTCTACAGAGTTTTCGTTCACTTCCGAAGGTCGATTATTTTCTAGGTTTCCTGCTGCTATACTTATACTAGGAAACATCACTGTAATATCGTTCTATTAATCGTTTTTCTTTGTTATAAATATCACCTTATTATCTTCACAGCACAAAAACTTTATAATGCCTAATATATTTGGTTTAAAAAATTGCATATTGCAGCACTTTCTTAATGTAAACATAAACACAGCATCAATTAATATAAAAGCGCTTAAATCGCAAAGCAATCTTGTCGTAATAGCGGCGACAGTGGATTTAAAAGAAATATTTTAAATGTCGTAATATTTGCGACAACAGAGTTCAAAGGGTCACCTGTCAGTACCGTGTGTCAAATTATCATAATCTCATTGATGAATTGAAAAAAGATGACTGGATAAAATGTTTTTTTATTGTCTAGAATTAACATAACATATTTCATTTCATCCAATATATTGTAAATTATTTTAAGAATATTTGTTTCTTCCTTCTTTTTATAATTCCTCGCATTTATTCTAATCTCTTCCGTCTCAAGTCAACATCTCCTTGTCTACTATTTGCTACTACTTAATCTCATTATATTCTTTTAACAAATGTTTATAGTTTCTTTACTCTCCCTGCACATTCCGTACAATTTTCTCTCTTCATCCTTCCAGAACTTATTTTCGTTTTCATTAATTAACATTCAATTTTTTTTCTCCATCTTTCCTCATTTTCCATTTTCCTGCCTCTATTCTTAGTTTTTATTTCCTCGAGCACAATGTATGCTAGAGTTTCTTTGTCCAGTCCTAATACTTATCTCCAATACTTTGCATGTATAGCCTCCTATTTTTTCTTATTTTTTTCTTACCCATGTTTCTGCTCCATACAATATCATACTTGTCACTAAGCTGTCGAACAGAATTCCTTTAATTTTAATATTGCCACTTTCTTTCTCTAATTCCACATACTTTCCCTACAACCTTATTTGCCGTTTTCGCTTTTAATATGTTTATATTTTCTGTTGTTTGTGCAGAACACATATCCAAGATATTTAAAAGTTCTTACTTCTTCTATATTGTTTCCTTCTCATTTCCAATTTTCTACTCTATTTCTTCCTCTCGCCTTTCTGAACTTCATAATTTTTGTTTTATGCAAATTTACTTCTAGGCCTTTTTTCTGAAATATTTAATCTTATCATTTTCTTTATTTCGTTTGCTTGCTTTGCCACAATCACCATGTCGTCAGCATATGTTAACGAGCATACTTTTTCTTTTCTTACCAGAACCCCACCCGTTCGCTTTCCTCTCAACTTTTCTTCTAAATCTGCGATTAATCAACTTTGAAATGTAATGAATAAATTCTCGACGAATTAATGGATTCTAATTATCTGCATATTTATTATTATCATTGAAATTTACTCCATGGATCATCCCCTACACAGGAACCTACCAGATCCCAACGTCCGATGAACGACTCAGCAATTTTCAATCCATAAAATGCCTCAATTTAGAGATGAAGGAATGATGCCACCACCTCTAAATTATATTCTATAAATGCTATGGTGTTGGTCCGTCTTATCTGGCATCTAATTAGCTTATCTTAAACGTACTGATCCAGATTTATAGCTTCCAACTGAACTAATTTTAAATCCAGTCTGAACATAGCTTTCCACCCAATTATACGCATATATTGTAATTAATAAATAATTGTTTGAACAAAGTACACGTTTAGACTAATCGAGATACATGAAGATAATAACACTTGATTAAAACACTTAATCAATTGTTTAATATTAAAAGTAGAAAGTGACCATTATCAATGGTTTGGTTTAAATTTTACTATTAAACCATTAATAACGGTCACTTTGTGTCCGAAATGTATATTTATTACAAATAAAATAGTGAAATGATTTTTAATAAAGTTAAACTAAAAAAAATGTTTTTAAAATGTTTACTCGATAGCCGAATTAACCAAATTCTAAACTCTACTGTAAAGTTCAGTAACGAAGTAGCAAATCTTTGGGATTTCACAGGCCATAACTTTTTGCGTTGTGACTTGGGTCTGCACCTGTTCAAAATTCATCTGATCCAGGAACTGAAGGAAACGACCATAGACAACGTCGTGTGATCGCTTAATGGGCCCTGGAAACGGACCCTAAATTTAATCAAAAATTATCTCCAGCGAAGAGGCCCATTTCAGGATGAATGGGTACATCAACAAACAGAATTGTCGAATTTAGGACGATAGCAATCCAAATGGCCTGTGGATCCTGTGGATTTTAGGCTAGAGTCGTTATCAGTTCACCGTCAATAGCAAGTACTATAGTTAGATAATTACCAACTTCTTTTGGTCTGAATTGGATGATATGAACATCAACGACATGTTTGTTATTGATAATGTTCACCTTGTGAACGAAATGTACATTTAACAATTAATAAACAAGTGAAGTAAGGAATAAACTGTGTGTTATTTTTATTTACAAAACACTTCACGTAAACTCGAACCAACAATAACGACATGTCGTTTCAATTAAACGGGCCACACAGCTCATGCCACATTAGATATTCAGTAGGAACTTTTTGAGGGCATGGCTATCTAAAGTAGCTATCTAAAGGTTAAGATCAGTAGACCTTTTCTTATAATGTTTTCAAAGTTAGCCTGATTTATGCATCAGAATCATAAAAAAGCGAAGCCGCGGTGGACATTTGCAGGATGTTATAATCAAAACATAATGGCATCGATAGGCCTTTCAAACGAATAAAATTTCGATAATAACTCACACATACACTTTGTTTTATTTAAATATAAAAATATGCGCTTAAGGAAAGACCCTGTATAAGATATTACATTTTGCTGACATAATTTAATTAATATTTACTGGTTGATATCATTTATAATAGTATTTAATAAATTTATGGCAACACATAAAATAATGTTTGGTATTTATGGACTAATATTTTTATATACCCCAATGATATATCGGCAATTGTCAATATTCTTATTTTCAAACTTGATGTATGTAATGCTAAATAAATAGGTTGGTTCCTACTAATTACTTTTATAATAAAATATATTAAAATCCTTTGGTTCCTAGTAGATTTAAACTAATAATTTAAAAATATGAAAACATTTCGTGAATCTACAACACTAAGTCTTACAAAGACTATAAAACAAATTAGTTGTTAAAACAACTACTTCTCTGGCTAATACCTCGATAGATATTGAATGATACAAAAGTAATTTGCGTGTTACAAATAGTTCAACTATCAAAGCAACACTAATTTTTATGAAATTATTTGTGTTAAATAAACTAATAGATGATAAAATGTACTTTAGACTATTTGAAATTGAATATAACATGAAAATTTATGAACAAAAATTGAATTTAGACTGATTTCAAATTACTTTTGTATTATTTAATATCTGTCGAGGTATTAGCCAGAGAAGTAGTTGTTTCAACAAGTAAATTATTTGTAGTCTTGGTAAGACTTATTTTGTAGATTCACGAAATGTTTTCCTATTTTTAAATTATTAATTACTTTCATTATTAGTTTGGTTAAAATTATTCTTTATTAGCAAAAGAAAGCTATGCTTTACAAGATTGAGATAAAAGTAGAATCTGTTTCAATGATATAAAATAAAATAAATAAATATCTATTAATAACTTTATATAAAATTTATTAGTATCCACTTGGACACAGTTAAGTCACTTTAATAATAATAATAAATAAATATAAGGCATAATGGCAATTAGTAGTCAACTTAAGATCTTAAAATGCAGCATGGGGTTGGAATGGAAGAACATTCTGCCGACTGAACTGCCCCCGGATCCCTTACATCAATATTAAAATTGCAGAAAGAAGTCAAAAAAATCAAAAATAAATAAGAACATTTAATCAGGGTTTGAGAGGAAGAACATTCTGAAGAATAAACTCCAGCTGTGATTCCTGTGCTTAAGATTTAGTGGATTAATATGTGTGTGTATAATAATATATTTTGTTAACAGGTAAAAAAAAGTATAATAAATAATTAAATAATAAATTTGAAGATCTATCTTAATATCTAGTTAGTTTAAAATATTTTATTGTTTACCTGCCAACAATATCTACGGACCAGTTTGATATACAATGCATATTATCCCTGTCTTCAACTGCGCTACGCTTTTAAAATGTTTAGCTTAGCTACTATATTGTCACGATTTTCATACTCATCTAGCTCTTTTAAGAAAGTTTTAGTTGTTAAAAATGGTATTGGAATACCATTCGAAGAGGCAAAATAATAATACAAACAATTTAAAATTAACAATTAAATGAATATTTTTTTAGACAATAAAATGCCAAGGGTCGTAGTGAAAAAATATCGAATTTATATTCATTTACAGGATTCACACTCAAAATTTCGTTGTACATGAAATGCTGTCATATATCACTTTAATTTCAATAGTTTCATAATTAACCCAACGTGTCTAAATTCCATATAATAATTTGCCCGTACTCACTAATAGACAACACATAATTGTTATCATTAATATTAATTCAGGTCAACACAAAATGTATACTGTAAATGTCATCGTTATTTTTATATTTTGAATAATATTTACGAATTCTAAAATATGTGTATAATATAATTTATATGGTGAAGGGTTTAAAAAAATGTATAAAACTATTAATACATACTATATACCATAATAGCTGATAATTAAAGTGAGCCATGTATTCTTATTTACTTGATTTTGTAGCCAGAATTAATGATAGTAATATACTGACAGCAATATATTATTTGGAGATTTTTAATAGATTTTTGCGGTAGCGAAACCGTAAGCTAATAACTATTAATTTCAGTGATGTTTAAGGATTTAATGTATTTTTCAAATCTGTATTCCACTATTTAACAATTAACACACCAACAGTTTAATTATAAAAAAAAGATATTAATAATTTAGTATTTTTGTTAATTTCTATGTGTAATTAAATGTAGTGAAATCTCTGAAAATGAAATGAAAAATATGTATGTATAAATAAAATTAAAAAAAAGAAAATTATGGGGAGATTACTACATTCTAATAATATTAAAAATTAATATTAATCTATTATTCTTGATGATTAATAAAAATACTATTTTTATTTTTATTTCATTCCCGTGAACCTTTGAGTAAAACCACTTCTAATAATTTAATTTTATAAAAGCAGATATTTTGTAATTAGTCCTTTTTGTTGTGTTATACTCTTAACATATTTTTTCAACAGTTGCCAGAAATTTGTATATACTAGTTTATATATATATATATCGAAATGCTTGTTTAAGTATGGATTAGCAGACATTATATATTTTTTAATTTTAAAAACTTTCTTTTACAAATATTTAAATTATATACCTCTAACGGCTTGGATATGTATTGAAAACTGTGTAGTAAATGGTAAATCAAGTGTATTTAATCGTTAATGGCTTAATGGTCATCGCCTATGCCAAAAAACAAAAAAAGCATATTTAAGAGAAAACTGCGGCGAATAAATCACACCGTTAAAAAATTCCAAAGAAAAGGTATCAAAGCACTGGTTCAAAATTTATGTTTTTATATTCTTTAATGGAATAAATTAGTCATACTGCTGGCTTCACCCTACCAGACCCTATTGATATTTTATGCCTCTTTACAAGGCTGGATGTTTGCCCTGCTAGGGTATTTGTTTCTTCTTCGCGATAAACCTATCAATTATCTCTTGATCACGGTTAAACTTGACTCCACGCGAAGAGATCTAAGTTTAGAGCGACCATAAATAAAGGCAAGGACAAGATCGAGGGCTTAGGAAGGCAGAAAAACCTGAAGAGGCTCAGACTCAACGTTGCGGTGGTACGAGCGTACAAAGGCGCTCCAACGACACCCTTCAACCTAAATATTGGCTGTGCTTGTCTGCTGTATGAGGAATGCCAAAATACCAGCTTGAAGAGTAGGAGGAATTAATCCGTATTACCAATAAAAGAATCTGGTGTCCACAAAAATGATTAGCAACATCCTAGGCATTCATAATCAGGTAGACAAGGTGATCCGGGAACTAGTCTCCCTTGTCAAGACTAATATAAACACTAAAGTAGAAATCAAATACCACATCTAAGTCGTCAGAAGTCTAGCCAGTCAGCTGACATGAAGAAGTCAATAGAATTAATTAACACAGGATTCCCTTAGCTATACATTAGCTAATATCAATATCCAGGCCATATCCGAGACCGAAACAGAAACGAGAAGCGTCATGATGTTATTGCGGAGGAAAATTGTGCTATTATTGGCATCCAGACAAGGCTGGATGAAATGGCATCGAAGATGTTACCTTCCGGCGGGCCAAACCATAAAAACCAACAGAGCTACCAGACTACTGGTCAAGACTGGCAATCGTTCATACTACTGCTATTAAAATGATTTAATCGGGGTTAGACAATGCCCCACAATAAATGGAAATAAAGATTTTAAATAAAACAATGATTTCTAATGTAAAAAATAAAGACAAAAGCATTAATTTATTTTTTCACATACTGAATAGAAATATCTTACATTTCCGCATCCAAAATCGTCGAGAAAAGTAGAATTTTTCTGCATAACAACACTTTTCCGCATAGATACACTTTTCCGCATGAATACACTTTTTCGCACTACTTTTATTTACTATTAATCAATGTCAGTGTCAGCTACAACATCCAACTCTCGTGCGGAAAAGCGTAACATTTCCACACTTGTTGTACAAATAACTATTTTTATATGCTATTTTAATTTAAAAAAAGTTGCAATCTTTATTGCAAATAAAAGTATATATATATATAATCAATCCGTGTTAGTCTTAAAACAAGAATTAAGAATAGCAAATTAAAACACTTGTTTAGTTTCATTTTGTTATATTCAGTTTCCTGACACGTGTTTCGGTCAATGACGACCATTCTCAAAGGAATTACAAAAATAACTAATTGTGTCAGGAAACTGAATATAACAATATGAAACTAAACAAGTGTTTTAATTTAAAATTACCTAATATTATAATTTCGTTTCATCAAGAGTGCAGTGAACGGTATATACTTTACCGTATTAAGAATAGCCTTTTGCGTAAACCTCATAGTTTTCGAGTAATATATAGGGAAAGTAGTATGATGGCCACATCATCCTTTTTAATTATGTTTTAGAAAGATTTGAGATTTTGAGGACCATGATATACTTAATACCTATTGGAAATTTATAAGTGAAGTGAATTATTACTGTTCTTGTCAAAACACCCAAACACCCAAAGAACAAATACTTTTAACATTATTTGTATAAAAAGATTCCATCGTCTACACCAGGGGTCTCCAAACTATCTAGCCTTAGGGCCATACTGTTTACTAAAGTAAGTTCCAAGGGCCAAAACCATTTTATTTTTTCTGGCATTATCTATAATTTCTAGACTAGTTGCGCTTGCTAAATTCGCAGTCGCGGGCCGGATTGATGACACAGGTGGGTCGTAGTTTGGATCTGTACCAAAAAAGGCGAATTTAGTAAGCACTATAGAAATCTCTGTGAGCAATGTAAGAAAAATTACTATACACCAAAAATCAATTCCTCCTCCAAAGTCCATAGAAAACTTCTTGCGAGGTAATAAAATTTCTCATCGAAACAAAAGCTGAAAAGCCTATATTTAAAGGAAGATAGCTGATTCACTAACTTGCGACTCCAAGGAAGTATTCAGTGCTTTTGTAAACTAATTTGACTCCCTGTCTACAAAAATCAGCAACGTGTTTACTGTAAATTCATCTCATTTGTCAACCGAGAAAAATATCAGTAGCAGAATTAATAAGTCTAATGATTAAATTTAAAAATAAGAGTTTATAGAATTTACTGTAGCATAACCCGGGAAATCAGTTAAGAGCTGGCTACTCCTATCTCTTATTTAATTAATCTATCTTTTGAAACCGATAAATACCCACACAAACTTAAATAATCATTGACTAAACCTATTGTTAAAAGGGAGGTCCTATTGCTCTAGATAATTATAGACCTGTAACATTATCTTTTCACGAAAGGCATTAAATAAATAAAATAAAACACAGTTTGATTTCGATCTATTTTGACCGTCCTTTTATTCTTTTACAACGAAATTTTACGAGCTCTTGAAAATAAGGAACCACCGTTAGGTAATTTTTGTAAGCAGAGCCTTCGACTGTGACGATCGTTGGAGTAGAGTGAGTGATTTGCGTTTAGCCTCTTTGAGAGGCTCTCATTTGTAAAGATTGATGACCCAAGGATCTCTATTGGGAGGCGCAGATTTAGCCATGTAAGTAGATGACACATCAAAGCTTATCAAAACTTAATCAAGAAATAACATTGATATTTTAGGTAATAGAGCTCTCTAAATTATGTCAAACCTAAAAAATTAGAATCGTCTTATTTCATACTCATAGTAATACTATTGTAGCATCCGACCGAGTAAATTGCTTGTAGTTTTTCTGTCCAAATAATTTAAAATCTGCCGAGCACTGTAAATGTTTGATAAAAAAATCCTAACAAAACTGCGTAAAAACCAAGAGCACTTTGAAATAAATTATTTCAGAGAAGTGCAATCCAGATCATTGTATTGTATCTTTCTTTGGGGCTGCTCAAATTGGCTGAAAAAGGTCTTCATAACCCTAAAATTTATCTTTAGGTGAATGGTAAACGTCAGTCGAACACAAACAAACAATAGCAAGTGTTTAATTAACCTTCTAATTAAGTGAGAATTTAATTTATTTTATTTTATTTACAAAGTATGATATATTATCCTTACTATCAACAGATATATTGAATTGTCTGTGCTATAATAAAAAAAGCATTATTACCTATTAAACATAGATTTAACTTAAACTTAGTAAGTTAATGCATATGGAGCTTAATTCTAAATTTCTGAGTTACGAGAATAATACTTTTATTTAGAGAACTTACTAAACGATCTTTAATTTCCATGTAAATATATGTTTTAACTATTGTATATATTTTACGTCTACAGTGTTTAAAATTTCACATTAAGTAGTTTATTGTTTTGATATGTGTTTTTATATTATATGATGTATATTTTAGGAACTATTATTCTAATATATTTTTCTTTCTAATATGTTAATTCGATATATTAACCGATTAAAATCGAATTAGAGCATTACATTAAAATAGAATTACATATCATTTATTCTTTTAATTTATTAGTAGGTAACATATATTGCAAACTGTATATTTTAATAAATTCATACCTTGCTAATAAATGAAAAATTCTTGACATATTTTAATATTTCATTTGTCAATTTAGAAACAATACCAAAGTTAAAAATTAGTAAATAATAGAACTTTAATGTCAGAATAACTTTTGTTTTCAATAGTTGTTTATCAATTGCTTATTTTTAATGCAACATCATGCTGTCACAATTTCTCATGTAGCCTATTCAATATGTCCCTCAGGTTATATTTCATATGTATGACTAGTTTTTAAGTTTCGGTGCGGAATATTGTTCATTATACTTTTAACAGCAACAGCGGTCTCACGATAATAGCAGCACCGCATTGGGGATGACGACGGCATAAAAATGAGCCCCATACTTCCAAAAGTACGGCTGTTTTAAGACCCTCGTGTTCTGCCGCATGTCGTCAACTACTATATCGCAAAAAAGTGTATCCCAAAAGCTTAGCACATTTACTGATTTATGCGATTTTTACAGGGTTTATTAACCTAATAAAAATGTAAGGGCCCAACATTAAATATACGGTAAGTGTATAATTGATATTTAACGTCATGCCGTATACGAGCATGTTCCGTCCATACTTCGTTTAGACTTTAATCATTTCGAGAAGGAAAGTATTAAAAACGTTTAGTAGAGTTGGAACTGTTTCAAAGGTTACAAATGCTTGATAATTAGGTACGTCTCATTACCTATTTATAAATCCTTCGCATCTAAGCTGTCAGCTCCATTTAAAAAGGCATGCATTTGACGGAGGTGACATAAAACATATGTTGGCTGCGTGTCATGCAAATGAACCGCGCACGAGAAATTTTGATACGGTAAATTTATTTTGTATTTTATTCTCCTTCGTTCTTGTAAACTGCTTTATTAATTTCCCATATGTATTATAAAGATACATTATTCGAAAACAGACGTATCGAATTACATCCTACAAAATTGATGGGTCACGGTGGAAAATCAATCCGAGTGTAATTTTACCTCGTTGAATTATTGAGTTGAATCAATATCACTAGCTGTATCGTGTACATCATTCTTACATATTTAATTGCAGAAGGCACATTTAAAATCTATTTATGTGCACGAACACTTAATTGTACATGAGTTCTTAGTACAGTAAGGTTACTGGGTGGAAAATATTTTTACATTAGCTTTTATCTATTTAGCTTCTCAATTTGCAGAAAATGATAGTAAGAAATGAACATACAAGTTTTTATAGATATTAGCCAAAGCTGTGATCATTTTAAATAAAGCACGTCTAGTAGCATTCGGCGTAAGTACAAGTGTTGAACAATAGATTAAATTTAAATTGTCTATATATTTATCTAAACAGAAATGGTACCTATTGATAAAAATCTCTCGCCGTATGAAGTATTTTAAATAAATGTGCGCGTTTTATCGGTAATATGTGTTTTAAGGTCCCATTAAAATAGTCGGGCCATTTTTAAAAGTATGATCATTTGTAATTGTACAGTGTTTAAAAAATTGTTAAAATTGTTGGGGCAGAAATTTATACTTAAGGTTATTTTCTTCTTTGAAATATCTGAAGGAAAAAAAATTGGCAATTTTTAAAAGAAGTTTTCGTCCGTGGTATACACTGTATGTCAAAAATTGCTAAAACTGTTAAGGTAAAAGTTTAGACTTTTCTATTCAAAAATCTGAAAGGAGATGTAAGATGAAATTTGTTTGCCCTTTTCTGATAAAAAGGGCTGTGCTAGACTAATATTATTAGATATATTCATCTTAATTTAACAAACTACTTATGTAATCTGTAAGTCTAATATACAATTTAATGTACTTAGTATAATTCAACTGACCACTAGTTCTTCAGATTCAGTTCCTAGATTTAAAAAAATAACAGCATAGTCATATGATCATGCTTCTTATTATTGGGACGAGTTTCTCAAAAGTAGAATAAGTAATAATAAGTAAAATAAGTTATGTAGTCTAAACTGTATTTATTATTATTTCCCATGTGTTCATGTTTTACTCTATTTTTAAAAATAAATTATATATTTGTGTTTTGTATGCTGATTAACTTATAATTTTACCCACAAATATTATGTTTATATGTATACTAACAATTATTGTTCATATTTCTGACTTATGTAAACTGTTTTAGTCTTAGCATCAATAAAATAGTATTGTTATTAAATATTATTATTAAATAATGATAAACAAGTAATCGTAGAAGAACTTATTATTAAATTTCTTCAAGAAAGGGTAGCTGATCGTGAAGAAAAACTGGAACAAATAAAAAAAAACAAATACCAATATAAAATGAAAGAGAACCAGCAACATATGCAAAGAAATTAACAGAAAATGTGGTCATAATAAAACCTATAAATGAAACAAAAAAACAAGCTTAAAAGTGCATTAAAAGTAAGATAAAACCTGCTGGTATTGAAGTGAGCATAAATAGAGTGCGAGAAACGAAAAATGGAAATGCAGTCATCAACTGTAAAAATAAAGAGGATGCAGAGAAAATACAGGAGAATATTGGAAAGAAGTTAGGATAAGACTAATTAGTCAATATTCCACAAAAAAGGGTAAAAACAATTGGAATTAAGAATAAATACAAGGAAGAAGAATTAATTGTTATAATAAAACAACAAAATAAATCAATAGTAACAGAGATAAGTGAAGTGGAAGAAATTAAAAAAATCCTATTTCTTTAATCACTTTCTCATTTATCACTTGGTGAACCATTTTGAACTATTACTATTGAAGGTTTAAATAAAATTATACTTGGTTTGTTTCACAATTTTTCTATATTTACTCCAGTTGTATCGCTTTTTAAGGCATTATCACTCTTGCTAATGGCTTGAAAAGCGAAAAGTAAAAAAATCCTATTTTGTAATAGTAAGATGTGACTCAAGAACATTCTACAGAATAATAAAGAACTCCCAAAACGGATTATATTATATACAGACTATGCTTAGTGTATGAACATTTTGATGTGCGCCGATATTTCAAGTGCAGTGGATATAACGATATAGCAGTAAGATGTACTAATAAAACAACTGCTTCGAAAATGCAGTAGTGATAAACATGAAACAAATCTGTGTAATGAACAGCAATCATGCTGTATTAATTGTAGTCAAATGAATAGTAAGTTTCATTAACAAAATCACACTAATCACACGCCATTTAGCTATAATTGTAATATATACAGGGTGTCCCGTTAATGCGGGGAAATGGCTGGACCATAGATTCGTAGGGTTAAAACATGACGATTTAATGCAACTTATCTATATCCAAAAATTTACGGTTAAGCCGGAATTTGGCTTCAAAGTTTCAAAAAATTTTATTTCTTTTGTTTATAACAAGTGAACGCTTTATTTCATTTGAATGAAATTTATTTTTAATAACTACCATAATATAATACATCATTTCAGTTATTATGATTATTATTGGTTAACAAGAAGTATAAGAAACAGCAATACCATCACTTAAAAACTAAAATATTTTTTTATTGGTGGATCTAATAAAAACTAAAAAAATACTGCTTGAAAGACCATTTAATTTAAAAACTTTTTTATCTCTTAATAATATTTGATATCTTTTACGGTTTTCTCACAAAAAAATAAAATATATATTTTTTATCTAGCAAAAACAAAATCTAGTTATTCATCGAATTGAAAATAAATGTTTTTCGTGGCCGTATTTGTTTAAAAAATGTAAATTATGTATAATAATAATTATTTAGTGACTTTAATTAATTAATTTTTAACTTTATTATAGTTCATAAATATTCATATTTGGAACAAACATATATTTTGTTTGTATTAGGATTTTGCAAAGAAAATTATTTGAAAAGTGTTAGATGTTGTTTTGATTTATTTTATTAATTGATATTATTTGATTTTTATTCAATTGAGTAAGTTTATTTACTTATTAATGAGTGCATAATGAGTATACTATATTCATATTTTATTTTTTTGTGCAAAAACCGTACAAGATATCAAAAACTGGTAGGAGTCAAAAAAGTTTTTAAATCTAATGCCCCTTCAAATAATTTTTTTTGAATTTTATTGGATGCACCAATAAAAAAATATTTTAGATTTTAAGTGGTGGTACTACTGTTTTTTATACTTCCTGTCAATCACTAATGTCCACAATAACTGAAATGATGTATGGTATTATGATACTTATTAATAATAAATTTCATTCAAATCAAATAAAGCGTTCAATTGTTATAAACAAAAGAAATAAAAAAAATTGAAACTTTGAAGCCAAATTCCGGCTTAACCGTAAATTTTTGGATATAGATAAGTTGCGTTAAATCGTCATATTTTGACCCCAGGAATCTATGGTCTAGCCATTTCCCCGCATTAACGGAACACCCTGTATATATAAGAAAAAATGCATAAGTAAAAGCCAGGATTAATTAATTAAATACTAGTCAATGGCAATTATTGAGTGATGAGGGACAGTCTTATATATTCATGCAAAATTCTCAAAGCCTAATAGCTCATACAGATTAATTTAAATATTTTTTGAAGTACAACCCTCCCATAATTATGTGTCTAACTGAAACATGTAACTAATTGAAGACTGAGAAACTAAAATCTAAGCCTACTATAATATCCGAGAAGATTCAGAAAGTATATAAACAGGTGAGGTTATTTTCTATATAAGAAATCATATAAAAGCACAAGACTTGTAATTAATTATTGTATGGTACTAATTAAAATTGTCGTTAGTGGCGTAGCGAGCTTAATTCGCGCCCAGGGCGCCAAGTCTGGTAAGTAAGCTGTATGCGAAAGTATTTCCCAACTAAACGCCTCAATTGTTTCCTTGACCAGTTTTGCTGTGTGTGGTGGTGCATTATCATGAAGAAAATCACTTTGTGTTGCCATTTTTGATATTCCGATCGTGTTTCATGCAAAGCTTGATTCAAATCGGTCATTTTTTGTCGGTAGCGTTCAGTACTAAGGATTTTGCCAAGTTTTAGCAGCTCATAATAGATCACACCCTTCTGATCCCACCAAACCCAGAGCATTGTCTTCCGTCCATAACGATTTGGCCTTGCAGTTACCCATGATCACTTACGCTTAGGA
Organism: Ontholestes murinus; assembly: GCA_963969525.1. Taxonomy (NCBI): domain Eukaryota; kingdom Metazoa; phylum Arthropoda; class Insecta; order Coleoptera; family Staphylinidae; genus Ontholestes; species Ontholestes murinus. The sequence continues at coordinate 29,620,580 of OZ018393.1, read as the reverse complement.
TTCTCAAAATATCCACTTTTCATCGCCAGTCACAATTTGATGAAGAAATGACTTTCTTTTGTACCTGGCGAGCAGCATTTCGCAAGTGTTTTTAGGTGGAACCCATTTTCCCATCTTTTGGATCTTGAACATGGCTTTCAAACGTATGAAGACGGCTGCTTGTGTCACATTTAATTGATCCGCGAGTTGTTGCGTTTGAACGTCATCCTCATCCAACAATGCTTGCAATTCGCTGTCTTCAAACTTGTTGGTGGTCTTCCACGCTCTTCGTTTCTCACGCCAAAATCGCCACTTTTGATTTTTTTAACCACTCAAACTAAATCACAGTACTTTGAGGCACTGTGATTTACAAAGAGCATGCTAATCGTAAACTTCGACAAGCATTCGATGAGATTCTGCAGCAGTTTTCTTCAATTGCTAACAAAAAATAAATGCAGTCCGCAAACCGTAGTTTCCAGGCACAAAATTAGATATGTTCAACGCAATTACAAACTATGCTGTTATATAAAACTTGTATTGTTGTGAGTTGAAAATCTTTGTCAGAGATGTCAACAAAGAAATGATGCTAATGACGCTGTTTGACGGTAACTACATTGACAGCTAGGGACATCTATGGGCAAATTCCGGTTTTATATTTATAGACCTGGTATATGATGCAGGATTTAAACAACGTGTAGAAGAGTGTATACACATATCGCTAAATGGTAGTTGATCTAACTATAAGTAACGGGTGTCCAACAATTATTGCAGTCCCGGGTGGCGTTGGAATTGAAAACGTTGGTCGATTCTTACATGTGCCAAATAAATGAACTGACATTTTAATTGTCAAACATAATTTAAATGTGAATTTAAAGTGTTGTTAACTTTAATAAGTAATTAGAATATGTTTACTCAAGAACAGAAAAGGCTCTTATTATATACTTTGGAAAGTTTCTCTTTCTATAGTGATTCTTGCGTTTTGTACAACATTTTCATTTCTTACACTAGGTCTACCTGCACCCTTTCTGTGTTGCACCGATCCTGTATCGCGAAAACATTGCACAATAGCTGTCACATCACGGGAAAACGTATTGTTCTTAATAATTACCTGCGGAAATCTTGTATGAAATTCTTGCGTTAGTTCCATTGAATATTCCCATTCTCGATTTTCCAAACGACGGCCGTCGCGAAAATAAGATTCTAATAAAAACCTTTTCTGTTCTTTAGTAAACATATTCGAATTATTTACTAAAGTTAACCACACTTTACATGCACATTTAAGTTATGTTTGACAATTAAAATGTCAGTTCACTTATTTGGCACATGAAATAATTGACCTACGTTTTTGATTCCAACGCCACCCGGGACTGCAATAATTGTTGGACACCCGTTAATAACACTCATGTGAAGTGTAAAGTTATAAGCTCAAAAAGTTTCATTATCATAGAGTAATAAGAGTTGAAATAGATAATGACGACACACAAATTATGTATTCCAAAAAGATTAGACAACAACTAGCAGATGTTAATTTATTTACAGAGAAAGCAAAGCATATTAAATTTAATTATAGAAACTCTGATGTAACGGAAAATTATAATACATTTTATGAAGCTTTATAAGATATTATAAAGAAAATGACACCAATCAAAGAGTGAATGTAAAAAATAAATCAAATCTACGGTTTTGACCAAATATTTAAACAGAGATTAAAAAAAGAGATTAAACAATTTGCTAATACAAAGAAGAATATAATAAGAATAGAAAAAAGTTTATATCATGTGTAGACTTTAATAAAAACGACCCAAAACTAATGTGGAAAAAAGTGTTTACATGTCTATTTACAATGATATTGAGAATAGGTTTAAAATAACTTTGATTAAAACACTTAGAACCTTTCTTCAATATTTTAATTTATATTCTAAGTGTTTTAATCAAAGTTATTATTATCTTCAAGTAACTCAATCAACCAAAATAAATAGGTTTAAAATACACAGATAAGAGTAAGTTCAATGAATATTTCATTGATAGTGTAATGGAAATAATTGATTCTACTCCTAAGAGAAATGTGGAGACTGCGCCTATGAGAGTCTCAAATTATATGACTAATTTTAAAGCTAATAATAACGATTTTGATTAAATTTTCCAAATAAGTCTAGTCCAGACAATATAACAGCAGAAATAATAAAAACAAGTGTACTATATTCAATACCATATTTTGTTGACATCATTAATAAGCTTTACAATATTTAGTTGGGGAATGGAAGGAGAATTTAGATGGTGGAGAGATAACAAGTATTATAATTCTGTACTTTCTGAGCTTTTGAAACAGTTGATAGGGGTCTATTGAAACAAAAATTAAAAATATATGGACTTAATAGAACAGTTATAAACTGATTTTGCAATTAATTATCTGAGTGATAGAACGTAAAATGTAAAACTTGAAGATAGAATTTCGCATACAATACAAATTGAAACAGGTGTACCACAAGGTCATTTACTCTTTCTGCTGTATGTGAATAATTCAAACAAATGTTTAAAACATTGCAGATACCATTTATTTGCTGATGATACTAAAATATATATAACATAACAAAAATAGAGACTAAATAAATCAAGATTTAGAAAACCTAAAATACTGGATCGACGCCAAATGCCTAAATATTAATATAAATAAGACAAATGAATTGGTATGTAGCCCTAAAATAAATACAGAAAATTATATCTTTAAATTCAATAATACTACAATTGAGTATGTTAAATCAATAAAATAATTTGGGGTTGTGATAGACAATAACACGTGAATAATACAGGCAAAAAATTACAAAAATATGGTGTACTAAATAGATGCGGCTACTATTTTTTTTTTTTTTTTATCCTCACGAGGTGGTGTCGCTTAGCACTGCGGTCTCCGTGGTCCTTTTGTGCGCCTCTGGCTGTTTTACTCCTTTTGAACTCCTGTATCTTCTAAGAAGTCCAGGAGTTTCTGCCAGGGGATGTTCTTTAGCTGTTCTACAGGAAGCATGGGCTTCCCGAGTTTCGCCTTGCGTTCTTGTTTGTATGCATCGCAAGTGCACAGTAGGTGTTCGGGAGTTTCCTCTTCTTCCAGACACCCACGGCATAGGGGGCTTTTCTCAATGCCCATCCTATGTTTGTGCTTGTTCAGGTCACAGTGTCCAGTGACTAGTCCTGTGATTTTTCTTAGTTTCAGTCTGCTCAGTCTCTACAGCTTCAACATGCTGTCAGGTACCGGACCATCTAGGAAGAGTCTTGTATGCCTCATTCCATTTTGGTTTTGCCATGCCTTTTTGTGCTCCTCTGCTAACTTGCGTCGGATTATTTCCTTTCCGGTTTCATGGGGTATACCGAAAGCGGGTTCAGGTCCTATGAATTCACCCGTTGCTCCTTGTTTAGCCAGCAAGTCGGCCCCCAGGTGTCCAATAATTTTTTGGTCCTTGGGTACCCATACTAGCTGTGTTTCTCTTGTTGTCGCCAGTGCGTCCAGTCTGTTTATGCAAGTCATGACCAGCCTGGACTGCACTATCGGTGAGGCTAGCGCTTTTATGGCTGCCTGGCTATCTGTCATAATGGTAATTGGTCCTTTTTTAAGTCCCTATTCCATTAAGTGATCACACCAGTCAATGGCGGCTATTTCTTGTAGTACTTTAAATGTTGTGCGGCTACTATTACAACATTTTCATTTTTATGGAACAATTATATATAGCAAATGCAAAGACTACAAATATTACAAAATATAGGAATGGGGACAATTCTAACATGTGACAAGCATAAATTTAATGCTTAATAAACTGGACTGGCTGAATATTTTAAAATTTGTTAAATTTAAAACTGTTATTAATGCACACGATCCGCTAATGCCCGCTTATTTGAATAATTGTATTATTCATGTGAATAATCTGCATCGATATAATACTAGTAATAAGGGAAATATATTTCTTAGTCACAAAAAAGAGACAAAATATAATGATTTTTAGAACTGCACCAGAATATAATATACTCCTAGGCAAGATAAAAGAAGAAGAAAGGATGAAACACTTCAAAATTTTATTAAAAGAATATCTGAAGAGGTTGTAGGAGGAGGCTGAAATAATTACAAGATAAGAATAAATATAACTCCCAGTTCCTATTGATATAGTATATAGAACTGTATTTTAAGTATATATTTTATCTTTTATACAATCATATATTTTTACATATATTTCTAAGTGTTCACAGTTTAAGTTATGTGTTTGTGTTTTACATATTTGAATAATTATAATGTATTACGTATAATTACTAACGTATTAGATAGCAACATTGTTAAATTGAGATTATTATAATTATTATTATTATTAGACAAGCGTCATATTAGGACTCTAAAACATATATTAACTTCTAAATCAAATAGTATTTTATTATCCACAATTAAATTTACTACAAATTGACCGTAATTGGTAATATCGATCAATTCTGACAACGACTGTAGTATCTAGATATTGTATTTATAGGAGCGAATAAATAAATCATTCCAATGCTATTTCCTAATGTAACTAGAAAAACGATTATCTGCTACTTCTAATCGATTACATATTAGCTGGTTGTACTATTTTCTCAATACCTTATCTTAAAAATGCATATTGGATGTTGAATAACATAATCCAGTGGAGATGGTATTTATGGAATTCAATGCACCTGCGTTATTCAATCAAAATGTGCTGTTTCAAGGAATCATGGTTTTTAGTGAACATATTGCGATCTGTCTGCAAAAGGTTTTAAAAATAGAAGAATAAAGGATTTTTATAAACTTTGAATTAGAAACCTTAAATTAGAAATATCTGAAAGCATTTATCTTAAATTATGGATGCCAGTATAAAGTAAGAAGTAGATTTTATCACAAATTTAAAATGCACAATAGACAAAAAATTCCCTACTTGCAACAGTAAATTAATATTACATTTATTTAAAATATAAATGCGTCAATAATGACGTACAAGAATAAAACGTAAGAATATTCCCAAAACATCATATGTAAAGAAACAGCTAAAGATTGTACAATTTATTTTCTAGAATTAAAACCGCACAGCTTAATTTGGTGTATTAGACAACGGATGTTGATACGAATTACAGAATTCTTTAAACCAGATAAATCGTATCCCCAGGATGAGAAAAGTAGAAGTTTTGAAATAGATATTTTAAAAGGGGAAAAGAAAATAACTTTTAAGTTTTAATACCACTATTTATGATAATATAAATAGTTAAAACTTAAAAATTATTTTCATTTACCTTTTTTAAAATGAACTACCACCTAGTAACGGTCACTACCATCATTCTCATGAAATAGATATATTTCAAGTGGATATTTGGGCATTTAAAAGATCTCTAGGATAATTGAGAATTAACCTGAAATGTAATGGCGTAAGACATGTGTAGTTTGTGCGAAAGGCAACGGTTTTTCACAAAAAGAAAAATTTGAGGAATAATAATGATAATAATAATATGTCTTTATTTTCATAGTGTCAAATATTTATACAAAGTGAACATTGCACCATGTTACATACTACTAGTTGTATATATAATTTATTACAAATTAGAAATACAATACATTCCTTTACATTTAAAGACTTACAAACTGCTTATTTATTAAATAAAAACGTCTTGATGTGAATATAGTTCCGGACGATAAATAAAATTCACTTTGTTGTTATCACACACGGTTTTTATTATTAGTGACCAGTTTCAACCATTACATGGTCATGATGAAAATGACCATGTAATGGTTGAAACCGGTCACTAATAATAAAAACCGTGTGTGATAACAACAAAGTGAATTTTATTTATCGTCCTAATTTTCAAAATGTATCACAAAGTAATGGCTTCAAGCATCAACTATATGAATATAGTTCCTTCTAAATTAGAAAATTTAATAAAGATGTTTTGAATCCTGCCCAGGGAGAGCATTAAAGAACATAATTGCTGAATAATCTTCTATATTTGTTTTATGGCGTGAAAAATATAGTTATTGGTTTTGGTTTTATATGTGTTTAATTTTTTGTCCCCTTCCTTGGCGTGTTCGTGATAAAATATTATAGTTTCCATAGTGTACATTCCATAGAAGGTGAGGATGTTATTTGACCTGAAGTTTCTCTATATTTTAAACCATATATAATGCAAAGTGCTTTGTGCTGTAGTGTGAAAATTACTGAAAATATTATGCTATACCTCACCACCGATTTGCTTAGATATTTTGAAATCTCTCTAAGAGAGTATAGAACAGATGTCAACTCACTTCCAATTTTGTATATGAGTTTATTCTGATATTTATGTGAACCCCCAAAAATTTAACCGGATCGGTTATAATAATTTCTTAATCGTCTAAATTTATAGTTTCGATTTCATTGATAATTTTAGATGAACTAATGAACAGAGCGTTTGTATTTTGGTTAGTTATTAATATTTTGTTTTTTTGAACCATTTTTGTATCCTGAAAATACAAAGTTTGTATCAATTAATAGTGCATTCGTGCCTTTAACTGCAACAATTACATTTATGTCGTCTGCATGGTTACACTCATTTTATTATGGGATTTATGGGTTAATGAATAATAAGAATATGCTGTTAAACTTCCTTGGGGTAGCCCGGTAGTTAGCATAGCTGGTTCAGATTTTTGATTTCGTTACTTTTAATTCCATGAATTAATAGCTCGCATAACCACAGCAGGAGAAATGATATAACTCAGGAAGAACCCAGGGATGTGTTCTAAATAACTTACGATTAACATATTAAGCAACAGAACATGTGAACATTTCTTAAAGTTTTATTGTCTTCCGAAAATATTTAGGAGGATAGAAAATCTTCTAAAAAGATTATTTACTATCTAATACTGAAAAAATTTTATTTTTATAGAGTATATATAGTATAGTATAATTTATATACTAAAATTTGTAAAAATGTGTAGTATTTCTCTAGATAAAAATATATTCCTAAAAAGTACTATATTTCACTGTTTTATTACTATGTCAACTATGCGATTTTAATCACTTATATGCCTTTGACTGAAAATATTTGTTTATAAAATTGCTATTTAATGTATTTAATGAAGATTGTATATCTAAATTATTTACTTTCGTTCTATTGTAGAGATATTTATTATTACTGAATCAAACCAAGAGAATTTAACAATGAACAGAAAAACGCTTGGTTTTTTTAAATCGAATTCAAGTGAATTTTAATTATAAAACTTATATATTAACATAATGTTTCATTAGATAATTAATGAGAAACGAGTACATATAATAACTATAAAGCATTCAAAGTTAGCGAACAACTGTAAGGCCACAATAGGAAAATTTCTGATTTGAGTGATGAAACCTAGATTAATGAAAATGTAAACATCAATAGTGTGATTCAAACTACGATTTTTCTTTCCAAAAGTACGATATTGTAAACCATCGTATTGCAAACACCATCTTCAAAATGCTTTATTACTACTTCACTTGTCGGTAATATAAAATTGAATTTTCTGAAAAAAGTAGAATCAATGGCGCATTACTTGGCACTATATAATTTTAAGTTATTTATAACTAGTGTTATTAGTTGTTATATATTTCTTTTTTCTATCTTATGTGGCTGCTGTTAACAGGAAAATATTAACTTAGATTATTTTACAGTCATTATTAATATAATAGTTAAATACATCTCACGACGTGCCAAATATTCAAATATACGATATTCGTCTAAAATCCATAACCATGTTTAAACCGATTACAGAGGCAATTTGTTGGTTCATTTGAATATATGTGATTTTTAGTTCCTTTTTCCACTATTAGTCAAAGATACGTTATTGATTTCTTTCATTAATAATTAAAAGAGTATTAAAAAAAATATGTACGATTAAAAGGATGATGATAAACTTTGAATAGCTAATTAGAATAACTTTGTAAAAAAGGGTTATGCTTAGACATTAACTATATATACTGATAAAAAACATAGCTTTTATTTTGTGGTAGTATTTTTTTAAACTTCTTGTCAATCAAATGTGGCCATAATAATTGAAATGATGTATTATATAAATAGGTTTAAGAAATAATAACTTTGCTAGTATCACGAATTTTTACACTTTTTATTGTGACTAGTTTCGTCCTATTCGGACATTATCAAACGAATACAATAAATTACATTTACAGTTCGGTACTTATATATTAAGGTGGCGCAGGTATTATATTATGATAATCAACAATAATAAATTGTAGCTAGATTAAATATAATGAGCAATTATTATAACTATAATAAATGATAATTTTACTAATTTTGAAGACTAATTTTTAACTTTTTAATATAGATAAGTTGTGTTAAATCATCATATTTAAATACCCTTCATCAATTCCTTAGTTCGAACCATCCAGACAGTTAAGCTAGCTAGCAAAGATATTTATTTTTTTATACATAATTAGAGTCAAGACAGGGCAGAAAGACCGATGGTCGATAGCCCAAACGGATTATATATGATTTGTAAATGTTTTTTTTTAATTATATATTTATATATGTTCGAATAAAGATGTCATTCTCTCTCTCTGTCTTATCATATTTGATTCCAGGAATCTATGGTCCATCCATTTCCTCACATTACCTGAACACCTTCTATGTTGATTTTTACATAACATTTTTAACCTGAATGTCTTTTTATTCAGTGGTTAGTCAAACTTAATATTAATAGTTGCTTGTTTGACTAAATTATAATTAATATTTTTATTTTAATGAGTTCTTAATTGTATAGTATAATGTAGTAATTAAAGATTATTATTCTCAAAACAATATTTTATAATATACAGATAGATAGATTACAGATGCCTTAAAAGGCATGCAATACATTTAAAAATAAAATTTCTTGTTACACAATATACGATTACGAGGACTGAAGTTTTTTTTATAAGATTAAATTTCTATTGTGATATTGCTTGAATTAATGTAATGGAATCCGTCATGGCAGCCGGAGGCACAATAGCAAGTTTTGTGGGATCCTTTAGAAATCTTATTTAATTTTTAACAAACGGCCCGAAATAAAGCGTGTCCAATCCGTTTCATTTGTAGTGAAATAAGGGAGATGCCATTCGTAATCCTCGAGGGGTATATAGCTTAGATGAAATTGAATTTTATAGTGATTTTTTCTCAGCTGATACAGTCCATTCATGTTGCATGATACAGTGGGAGAGGAGGAATCTCATCGCAAGGTGCAATTGAGAATGTTGGGTTTGTTACGTATGCAAGATTCATGTTTCGGCATTTGCCCGAATTAAACTATCAATAATTCAAGGTCTCTCTCGGAATGGTGAACGTAAACTTGGTTGCCGTTTTATGATAGCTCTCTACTCAAGTCAGATGCGGCCTCCTTAATATAAAAAAGACAGCTCAAGTGCATAATGTTTCCCGGTTCGGTCATCACTTAAAATTAATGATGCGATTCGCACAATTGTGGATATTATACAATAGTTTAACAATACAATATTAATGAAATATTTAATTAATTTCAAGACGAAAGAATATTAGCTAGGGGCGTAAGCGATATAATGTGCTATTGTTAAAAAATAATTTCAATGGGTAATTTAAATGGAAATAAAAAATCTAATTGAACTCATTTCTATTGTATAATTGTAAAGAATTATTTGATACTTTAAACTAGTTGTACAGCACGAATAGATTATTCGGTTTTTACTTTTATTTAGACAATTAATTTTTAATATATTGTAGATATAAACGGCCGATTTATAGAATATTTAAATGATTTTCTATTGTTGGAATTAAAAATGTTAAGGAGAAAAAATAATTTCTTCAAGCATTACTGCACCGTTATCTTACAACAATTATACAAGAACAGCTAACAGTTAAAGCAATTACTCCTTGTACTAAAGCACCGACGTCACATAAGAGAATCTCCAGGCACGTGTTTCGCTATATCACAGCTCATGCATCGATTTTACTAAAATCGAAACTTTGCCGGTGGAATTTTATTCTCGTAGTAAAAAGTCCTCTTGGGGTAATATTATTTTACTGATACAGCATTGATGGAATTAATAAATATTGAAAAAAGTATCGTAGCATTACTGTGTGTTATTTTAAAAAACTGAAATGTGCGCCTGGTAATATTATTTGAAAGGGTGTATTAAACCATAATTTGTATCATATATATTATAACAAACAATCTAAATAGCGACGTTTACATAATGATGGAGAAACAAATAATAAATAAATAACAAGTAAATAAATTTTATTAAATCAATGAAAAACAATTAGCTAAAATTGATTCAAACACTAAATAACATATTTAACAAAGAGCTAAAACTAATAACACAATAAATAACAAATAGATATATGATGCAAACTAGAAACAACAAATATATGAAACCGATTCAAATTATAATTAAACAAGTGAATAAAATGACTTGAAATGTAATGAAACCAATAGGGTAAATAATATAAGTAATAAATACAAAATATCTTATAAATTAACCATATAAAAAAGCCAATGAAATTTTTACTACTATTTTATTATTTTCACTCTAAAATGAAATGGAAAGTTTACGAAAGGCGACAATTTGCGAAATTTATTTAAGAAAGTAACCATGTTTTGTTTTAAGATAAATGTCTGGATCTAGAAAGACCTTAATGTGGTAATGTAACATGTTACCTAATTGATGTCATCTATTAGACTATTTGATACTTTGTTTGTCTCAAACGACCCAAAGAAATCAATTATGCACTAATCTTAGAATACGCATTTGTTAATTAAAAATCAATATTAAAGTCATGCTTTAATTTTTAATACCATTAACGCTGGTAAAGTAAAATTTTGGCCACGATGCAGTTATATAAGTAATATTTATTTGTTTTTCTTCCATAATTTTTAAGTCGCCAGCGAACAGAACAAATTTACTATACTTCAAAATTGTTTTAAATATATTATTTATATTATAAAAATAAATATGTTATGTAAGCAATAATTAGCAGTGGACATAAGTTTGATCTCCCAAGAGCAGACATGATAATACCAAGACGTGAGGATTTAGCAGTTCAGTAACTAACTTAACATTTAAAAAATCTAATTTTACAAAAAATGGGGATATAAATTGAATCTCCTTTGATTAATCAGTATATATAGTAACTTGGTATCTATTTTCTAGTCTTAGCCAAATATACATGGTATGAGATAAGACTAGTGATAGTAGACCTTTAGTCATTTTAGCTGTTTGTTGGTTGTACAGTTTGCATAATTAGACATACTTTTTTAATATACTAATAAATCTAAAAGTTTTGTTAAAATAAATTTTAAAGACACACTTACTGTGTATTAATTTTAAATTTTCAATATTCTTTGTTAGTTCACATTTAAAAATACGGTTCTGGATTTCAAAAATATGCCTGATGTTAGTGGCAAATTATATAAATCACTTATTAAATTTGCATTTTAAATTGCTTATTTTTCACTTCCTTGAATCTTTCATTAAATGCGTCAGTTAGTTTCGCTCATTCACCAGCATACTCAAGTGTCGTAGAAGGCTTTTGTTCTTCCAGCGTAGGTAAATGCACCGTGTTATTACTTTCGAGTTGCACTTTCCACAGCTTTAATTTAGCTTCAAATGATTTTACGTTTGAAAGTAGGGAGCTGAGAAGCTGGTTGGGACCCTGCAGCTTGACGTTTAGCTCTGACAGTTACTTAGTAATGTCCACCATGAACGCTAGATCACACAGCCACTTGCTATTACTGAGTTCCCTGACAGTGTTTTTCCTTCATCTCCATGAACTGCTTGACTTCATCACGTAGTTCATAAAACCTCATGAGCATGTTCCCGTGACTCAGCCACCGTACTTCACAGTGATAAACAAGATCACCGTACTCAGAGTCAAGGTCATTCAGAAATTCCTTAAATTGGCGGCTATTAAGCCCTCTGCTTTTGATAAAATTAATACATGACACTACTGTTGACATCACATTGTCGAGCCGCAACGACTGTGCACAGAGACTTTCTTGATGTATGATGCAGTGGCATATAATTAAATCAGTTAGGTCAAGACTGAGACGATTCATTTCTTTCTTTACAAATGCAATTAACCCTTTCTGCGATCCAACCATGACTGGAGCGCTATCTGTAGTTAGGCCACTTAACTTTTCAAAGGTTAGCTCAAGTTTCTTCATTGAAAGAACAAGTCTCTCATACAAGTCCTCACCTGTTGTGCCATGCATGGCTTCCAGTGACAGCAGTTCTTCTCGCGTGTCAAACTCTGCATTTATTCCACGAACGAACAGGCCAGTTGAGCAGTATTTGTTATGTACGTTGTCTCGTCACAAACCGGAGAGAAAAATTGGAAATCTTCTGCAGATCCCTTCAGTGTGTTTTAAATATCTTGTGCTAAGTCAGTAATCTGATCTGAGATAGTTCTCCGAGACAAACTAACACTCTGAAATAATTTTACTTTGTCGGGTGCTATCAACTCCGCAGCAGCCACCATGCACTCCTTCACAAACTCTCCCTCTACATGAGGCTTTAGTTTCTTTCCGATTAGAACGCTCACTACATAATTTGCCTGAATAACGTTGTCATTGTCACCACGAAGCTTAGTGAAAATGACTTGTTGTGATTTCAAACTCTCCTGAAGAGCTTTGATTTTATCCAGGCGCATTTGGCCTCCCAATTCATTTAATATTGTATGTTTTGTGCTGAAATGACGCTCCAAATTAGCCTTTTTCATAACATCTAACGCTTCCCCACAAACTAGGCACACGGACTTGCCTTTCACCTCAACAAAAAAATAATCATGTGTCCATTTTTCTTGAAAAGATCGACATTCTGCATCCACTTTTTTTTCTTTATGCTCGCCATTTGTAGGGTGTCCACCATATTAGTTTTAATTTCTAATCACTCACGTTTGCGCACGAAGAACCAAATAGAATGATGAACAGTCAAGCATGTGCAACAAGGAGAAATTCACAATCCCCTCACGAATTGCAAAATACGTCAACGCGATGTCTGTCAGCAGTCGGCGTATTATCACTGCAACATGAACGTATTCACTCGCGAGCCAGATCAAATGACTTCTCCACCCCTGTTCTAAATAATCAGATTGATGTCAACAACTCACCACTACTTAATATTTTCTAAATTTACATCTACAGCTAATGTGTATATGTACGTCTGTTTATATATGTACGTATGTGTTTATAGTTTATATCCATCTATTTGTAACCTGTACCATACATTATGTTAGTATTATACAATGTAATTGCTGTATTTCTAATAATAATACGAGGTTCAGTAAATACACGTTCGAGCGCTGTAGCACGAATGTTAGTTTTGCTAAAACTGCAGAAAGTTAGATAAGACGTCCGCCGGTAATGTAGGTCTCTACTGTGGTAGTTAACTCTTAATATTTGTAGAAAACGCAGTCACTGTTTGCGTTTCAGTAAATCAGGTCGTATCGTTGGAGCGTCCAAGACGGATCAGCGAGCAGTAATACAGTTTCTAGACCCCTATTCAAATTTATCGGAGAATGCAAGGTGTTTATGATGAACAGTGTCTTTCGAAAACCACAGTCATGGAATGGTGTCGGAAGTTCAGTAATGGACGACAATCGACAGCGCATTTGCCAAGGCCGGGCCATGCAATTTACCTGGTGTGTGAGCAGCCATTATGGAGAATAGGCGGGTTCATGTTAGAGAGTTGGTAGATCGTTTTGATAACAGTGTTGGAACAACCAATGCTGTAATTTATTAGGCTGGATACCGAAAAGTGTGTGCACGATGGCTATATCGTTAACTAACTGAAAAAAACAAAGCCAACCGCATGGGTCTTTCACTGCAGCATCTTCAGCAGTACCGTGAAGAAGAAAATTCCTTCTTGCACCATATTGTTACCAGTGACGAAAGTTGGTGTCACCATTATGAGCCTGAGTCAAAACGTGACAGTATGCAACGAAAACTTCCATCGTCTCTAAGGCACCGACATTCAAAAATCAACCTTCCGCTAGCAAGATTATGCTTATCTGCTGATTCGATTACCGTGGACCATTACTTCTTGAATTTAAAGACCCTCATCTTAACATCATTGCTTACCGATACAGAGAAACTTTAACTCCTTTGCATACATACAGCCATAAAGAACAAACGTCCTGGGATGCTTACGGAAGGCGTGATCCTCCTTCACGATAACGCCAGACGGCATAACGCTAAAATCATCACGTCACAGATAGCGCGGATGGGGTGGGAGATATTACAGCACCTCCCTTACATCTCGGATCTGTCACCCTGTGACTTTCATGTCTTTGGACCATTGAAGAAGCTACTCAAGGGACAGCGATTCCAGTCGGACGCTGAAGTCCAGCAGGTAGTTTTGATATAATTCCAGCCTGAGGAATGGTACGTCACCAGTATACAGCGTTTTGTGAAGCAATGGGATACCTGCCTGTGTAGTATTGGCAATTTTTTTTAGTTTAAATAAACTGCTTATATGTACCACCCCTCGAACCTGTATTTATTGAACCATATATACAGTGTGTCCCGCCGAAACCGCACATCAAAAGTTTATGGACTTCTAGTGAATGTATTTTTATGAAATTTTCATGGCTTAGGTAATCAAGTGTACTCTATTTAATTAAAATTAGAACAAAATGGTGGCCATTTTGAAAATTTATTAAACTAATTGTATGAACTACTAGAATAAGTCGAATGATATAACTGAATATTTATTTTTTAAGGTTTTTATTAAATAATAACAAATTAAAATCTTCTATATATGTAAAATGTCACAAAGACAGTTAAACTGTTTAAATAAACAGGAGTTTTTTTTTTGTTTTCTTGGCTCGCTTAATTATAATACCCATTGTTTTCTTATTGCACAGAATATTGACATATTTTTACAAACATGTTAATAACTTTAAAAGTAAAGAAGATAGGTATAGGGAACACTAGTATAGATCAAAGCACAATTAAATTCTGCGTCCGAATATGTAAAAATATATAGGATATTCCATTTAAGAAAAACGAGATATATTGGTTTAAATTTGACCAAATGTGGTTTGAAATATTGAACACCCTGTATATTATTTTTTCAAAAATAATTCATCATTGGATACCCTTAGGTATCGGCTATATGTAGCCAAAATTACAATCCTCTAATATGTATTTTTAAAGTGAACACAAATTTTAAAAAAATATCAACTATCTTGAAAACGCTTAAATTTGGACATTACGTTACTTAATAATTTTTTTCACAGAATTTTATGTAGAATCTAAATACGTATTAAAAATATAGTATTCCATTTGAAATAAGGAAGTTAATGATGACTTTCGGTATAACCAGAAGTCGTATAATTTTAAAAATATATTAATTAAATAGAGCGCACTTGATTACATAAGCCATGAAAATTTCATAAAAATACATTCACTAGAAGTCCATAAACTTTGGATCTGCGGTTTCGGTGGGACACCCTGTATATTATTGTAATAATTGTCACCGAACACCAACCGCCCCTCCAACTTTGTTCACTCGACCTAGTATATAAGTCATAATTCTAATTGGTTGTAATCATATTTTCATGTACCTGATGAAGCCACTATGTGGTGAAACATTGTTGCAGTACAATATTAAAAACATCCAGGGACCTTTACTGTGTCAGTATTTCTTTAGGTGTTACTATGGAGTTTCGACAACTAACATCCTCATCAATCCATTACCACAACATATTTCTCTAATATTTCACCAGGCTCTTTCATATTAATAACTTCAAAGATAATTAAATAGAAATAGAAAATCAGGAGTCTGCTTACTGCTTTTTTAGAAAAAAAGTCTCAAAAGGCATTTCCCTTGTCCAGGAAACATATGCTTAAAATCTAAAGAGTGCGTTTCTTTTTTAATTTTAATTAATTAATCATGGAGTTATAACACACAGAAAAGCTAATTTAATTATTTTATTTAAATTTATTTGCATTAATAGCATTTAACCATTTCAACCCTAAAAAATTAAAGTTTTATATATTATATTTAGGTAATTTAATTAAAATTGTGCGCCCTTTTTCTATTTTTTCTATCATCTTTTATTCAAGTTATTATTCAATCTGAGCAAACTTATTTCTCAGTAATTTGATCTCATGAAATCTTTCAATTTATATAAATTAAAATTAGTGTTTAATTAAAAATAAATATCTGTATAGAAAGTAGCATATTATTTAAAATTTTAATAAGATAATAATATAGCGGCAACTGCATGAAAGCTTTTATAATACTAGAGCCATTGTTTATTGACTAACTTTATATATTGCTGTGATAATAATCTGATTTATTTCATGTCCAGCTATATAAATCATATATAAAATGAAGAGTACACCTACTAAGAAACTCAACTCTGTATACGCTGTAAGAACACATAACTCATCCCGTTTCCTCACTATATGGAAACATATTGCATCAACCATGTTTGTTTTATATATACCATATAATACGATATTATAAATGGATTTAATGAAATACTGCTGAAAATTGATTGTTACATTTATTCTAGGGAAACAAGCAAATGAAACGATTCAAAATTTACATAGCCTTCTTTACTTTTATGTAAATGTATATTTTAAATTAAGTAATAATATATTATTTTAAGGCTGAAAGACCTACAGTCGATAGCCAGAAGAGGACGAAGGAACACAATAATTAATAGAATTATCTATTGTAATATTATCTACAATAAAAATATTTTCTCTCTCTATAATATTTTATTAAAAATAATAATGACAAGATATCGAATTATTTTATTCTAAATGTAAAAATTCTAAATTTATTTAAATATTGTTTTTCAGTCGGCAGTAATCTTTATTAAATTATTATTTAATTTATTATAACTACTACTATTAAAAATAATACTTAAAACAATTACTTTTCTTTAGTTATAACCAACTATAGTCATTCATAGATATCATTGCAACAAAGCACATTTTTCAATATTTAAAGAAAATTAATATAAATCGATCTTATTTTATTAAATGTCAAATATGCATGTATTATATGATCAACTTACTAAGACGTTACAAAGATTTAAAAAACGTGTCTACAAAAAATTATTTTAATTATCGTGTAAATTAAATTTGTCTAATAATGATTTTATTTTTATTAATTCTATGTATAATAAGAGTGTACCTTAGGTCAACCTGGTCGTAAATTAGTGGGTTTTCGGGATTATGAATTTCTATGAGATCAATTTGTGTTCGTCTCCGATGAAATAATATTCTATTTAAGAGAATTTAATTCCCAATAAAGTATCATTTTTACGAATATATTTACCAAAAAGAACGGAAATGTTTCTTGAGTCTTATGCCAGTCATAACCATAATGCCGTTTGTATCTACTCCAGCAATACCACAATTATTAAATGGTTCAGACTTGTTTTTGGATGAAAATCTAATTATTGTAGGCTTAAGTCTAAGTACCATTGGTACTTTGGGACTTTTTATTTATATTTCCAATCCTTGTATAGTAGAGGCGTTTATTTGGTGATAAATTTGATAACAGATTTAAATATGACACTCTATAACTTAGTTTTACCAATATATTTCTAAAAACGTGACTATAGTTTCCTTTATATACTGACCACCTTCAAACATAAGGTAGTTAAACAAATTTAGAAAGTGTATTATTTAAATTTATATTTCCAATTATTATAAAACCAGAAGATATTTCCCAATTTTACATATATTGTGTTTGTAATTACAACACGATAACTTTGTTTTATCACTAGATATATTTTTTAGAATTACACAGTGACTATAGTTTCGACTATAAGCTAGCCTAGAACTAGAACTAGAAGTCTTCTAATTTGATGATGGTTAGGTTATAGTCGAAACTATATTGTGTAGTTCAATTATTGCAATTTCACATTTCCTTTACTCGTACTATAATAATAATAATAATAATAATTTATTTCCCAACAGATACATAGATCTAATAACA
This sequence comes from Ontholestes murinus, assembly GCA_963969525.1. NCBI lineage: Eukaryota > Metazoa > Arthropoda > Insecta > Coleoptera > Staphylinidae > Ontholestes > Ontholestes murinus. The sequence goes on along the minus strand of OZ018393.1, from coordinate 29,602,620 downwards.
GGGAAAAGTTATGAGATATAGAGACATATGAGGGTAAATGTCTTGAAGAGTTTGGGGTAACGTAATCGGTAAAAGTTAATTTTCTATATGAACTCTAACAACGACAAACAGATATTTTGTAAAAAAATAAATTATTAAATTAGAAAACTACACTAACATTATATTTAAGTCTATAATTTATTATAAATATTTAAATGATTTGGTTCATGGAAACATTGAAATGTATTATAGGCGAATAAATTAACAAAAATTATTGCACAATAAAGTGACAACTATATGTTCCCATTTATCTAATTATAGTGTATAAAATAAAGAATCTTTGACATTTACTTGACAAAAGTTGTTAATTACTTCACAGTTACTTGTCAGAACCTGTTAAAAATTTTGATAAATTTAGTAAAATTAGCCAGAGGAATGTAAAAATTCGTGAATAGCTAATAAAAAAATTGTCAGCGCGAAAAATTCCTGAAATTTCGGATAAATTAGATTTAGCCAAGTTGACAGTTCAAGTAGAGCGGGAATTGTGTCTAACAAGGATAGACTTTTACTAGTAAAAATTTGCAAACAGGGTCATCAATACACTTAAAGAGCGATCACAGCACAGTGGAATGAAGAAACAGTAAAGATGTTATCGAGGGAGTTCTACAGAAAGTGTATGACACGCACATCAGGACTTTTTTTTATAATGTCGATACGAAAGATTTTATTAAGTTTATGATATTTTATTATCCGTAACGTTTTAGCCGAAAGAAAAACCTACAGTTGCTGAAAAGCAAAAAATAAATCGACTAATTGGACAAAAACGAAGATGTCATGGGTCGTTGAAGACTGATCCAAAGTGATATCCAGTGACAAGTGGAAGTTTGATGTATGCTTGGTAGACTTTCGTAAACGTGTTATTAGAATTGCAAATGAAACATTTCAATAAGTTTATCTCAAAAGAACAATAAAAATTCCTAAGGGCAATATGATTTGGGATGCTTGTTCGCAGTGGACAGGGGCGGTTTCACGGGGGGGTAATTGGGTAATTAACCACCCCCCCCCCCCCCAATTAAGAATTATTCGTTCCCTTATTTTTTTATTCTTAAAAATTACTAATATTTCAAACAAACAAGTTAAGTGCTGCTGAATCTAGTCAGCGATCTATGACGGTGCATTTTTCCAAAATAGACAGGCTATGTACACAAATTAAAGTTATCTACGCAAGCACCATTGGAGAAGTGATCCTGCCTTTGCACGGGGGTTCCCTTTTTCTAATTATACTCGACATATATTGATATTTTTCGTCTCTTTGGTATCGTTAATCGTTACATTGTTTTACATTAAGATAGCGCGAATCACATTTCTTAGTTCAATTTATAATATTTCTTGTCTTACTTAGTTTAAATGTGAAAGATAGAAACCGAAACTGTTTGCACGTCACATATAAATCCTAAATTTTTAGTGTTTACTGACGAATTACCAATTTATTATAATTTAATCAATTATACATAAGATATTATTTTTATTTTAGGAATAATATATGCATTCTTTTAAATTAATTGATTCCTGACGATTCTTCAACAAATAAAGATCAATCTATGCCAACAGTCAATTTAAATCATCCATCTGCAACTGCATCGACGTTTGCCGAAAGCAATGGAGAAACATCAGAGTCGTCATTAAGTTGTTCTCAGCGTTGAAATTTACATTGATATAGTTAAATTTAGTAATGTTAATGTTGATGAAATTTAGAAATTTTGAATTTTAAATTGTTAATGGAAACCAAATGATGCTTTTTTTACCCTATACTGTACATAAATAAGGGGGAAAGGATGTTAAATATTACATAATAATAATAATAATAATAATAATAATAATCTTTATTTCCTTAACAGACCTAAGCCTAATTACAAAGGAAAATACAAAAATAAATAAATCAATAAATCAGTGAGATAGTTTCTAGATTAACAATGCAAACATTTATTTAAAAAAAAACATAAACTTACAACATAATAAAAATTAGTAATAGAAATAAACAATAATATAACAAAATTCAACTAAAATAACAGAGCGCAAAAAAGTACAAAAAAAATTACAACAAACAAGATTTTAAAGAATTAACAAATTCAGTTTTATTGTTACAAAAGATGTCAACACCATACTGCACATCATGATATTTCTTAATCATCATCAATAGGGGTGAATATGAAAAGTGGGTGGTACGAGGTGTGCAATAACTAAAAGTTAAAATGTTACGACTAGTTAAACGTGGAATAGAAAAATGAATTTAAAAAACTGCTATTATCCGTAATGTGATGAATCAGTTTATATAGTTCATATATTAATATAAATCTATGCTTATTATAAATAGATAGCAAATTAAATTCATTTAATAAATGTTCATAAGAAATGCTCTCGTTTGGATAAGTTCCGTTTTTAAAATAGTATAGATATCTAACAAAACGTTTTTGCACTCGCTCAAGTAGCAAAATGAAATGTTTGTAACCAGGTGACCACACACACGCACAATAACTTAACTTACTAATTATAAGGGTATCATAAAGTCTCACAGCAGTCTGTGTACTTTTGAAATCACGGCTATTACGTATAATAAATCCTAGCAGCTTATATGACTCACTGGCTACTTTCGCAACATGATCATTAAATGTCAATTTCTTGTCAAATATTATACCTAAGTCTATAATTTTATCTACTTTACTAATTAAGGTGTCATTTAATATATAGTTGTAATTTATAATATTACGAGATCTACTGTAACTTAGGCTACAACATTTGGAAATATTTATCTTCAGGCCATTGGCCTCACACCATTCCGACATCCTATGGAGATTCGATTGTAAATTCTCACAATGTTCAATATTATCGACGGTATCAAACAGCTTTACGTCGTCGGCATACAATAAGAAGTTGCAGTTCAATTCTCTGACCATGTCATTGAAAAATATGAGAAATAATAAAGGGCCAAGATTCGACCCTTGGGGCACACCACTATTGGCTGTAAAAAAGATGAATTACACCCCATATAACTGACGTACAGCTGTCTATCTACCAGAAAAGAACGCAAAATATTAATTATATTCAAAGGAATGTCGTAATGGTTTAGGCGAAGCAGAAGTTTATCATGAGGTAAGGTGTCAAATGCCTTACTGATATCTGTGTAAATGACATCTACTTGACCGCCCCTAGTGTATTAGAAACATATTGCGTGAAACACATAAGGTTAGATTGCGTACTGCGCTTTTTTATAAAACCATGTTGATGAGGTGATATACGATGGTCGACATAAGAATGAATATAATCAGAAAGGATAGTTTCCAGAACCTTGGAGAAGTTTGAAATTATTGCAATCGGTCTATAGTTTTTGGTATTAGACCGATCTCCAGATTTAAAAATAGGGCTGATCTTTGTAACCTTCCAACAGTTCGGAAAAACACCTTCAGATAAAATCAAATTATAAATATGCACGAGAGGAATCGCAAGTTGAGTAGCGCAATCCTTTAGAAAAAAACTTGGTACTTGATCTGCCCCCATAGTCATCTTCGGTTTTAAATTCCTTAAATGTGAGTAGACGACTTCTTCTTTAACACTTAAATTGCACATATGATGAAATTTATTTTCCAGAGGTTGTTCAGTTCTGGATGTATCAATGTATACACTTTTGAAATTTTCCGCAAAACTTTGGAGAATATCCTGTGGAGAACTTAAGGTTTTATTGTCCTCTTTCATTATGCCTGGGATCCTTGATTGGTTCCTCTTTTTATTAATGAAAGACCAGAATGATTTAGGATCCCATTTAATATTTTCCTCAGTTTTCTGGATAAAATTGGAATATGCTATATTTGTTTTCACCTTTAGCAATCGCCGCACGTTGTTATACTCGATTTTTGTTGATTGTTGATAATGTGCCTTCAACTGTTTATGTAGTCTGTTTTTACAACCAACTAAATCCACAATTTCCTTATCGTACCAATTGGGAAAATGTTTGCCTTTTGATTTGTATTTCTTTTTAGGAATATGCAAATTAAAGAGTTTATAAATAATATTGTAGAATTCACTACATGCATCTTCAACATTATTTTTTTCTATAACAGATAACCAGTTAGTATCGACAATATCAGCATATAAATCCGAGATGCGCCCAGCCTTAAAATTGAAGCTCTCAGTGACGTTTGTATTAGCCGAAAAAATATGATTATATTTAAAAGAGATTTCAAAATACAAAGCTGGATGATGTGTGTCTTCATTAACCAAGACTTCATCAGCTTTACATAACATATGATTAAAGTGATTAGGGATTAATATAAAATCCAATATCCGGTTATTGATATTTCATACCGTGTTACACTGAGATAAATCACTTACAGCCGTAAAATTTAAAAATGGTATAAGCGTATTACATGCTTTACTTCCATGTTTCCAATGAATGTAGCTGGGAATATTGAAGTCACCACAAATCAAAAGATTTTCAGAATTAAAACTATCAATAATATAATCAAAAAAAATATTGTAAATTTCAGCCGATGTATTAGGTGGAATGTAGGCACATATTAAAGTACACATTTTTTTAAAAATTGATACTTCGACAGCAACAACATCAATATTGCAAATAGATGGAAGGCTAACTGGAACATTCCGACTAAAAAATTTATTGTCAACAGATATTAACACCCCTCCTCCCCTACCTTGAGTTCTATCGCTTCTGAACACAGAGTATTTATCACAAAACAGCTCGGTATTTAAAACTCCATCTTTCAGCCAAGTTTCCGTTAGTAGGATAATATCAAAATTATTATTTATCGTATTATTATAAATAGATGATAATTTTGTGTTCAGACCACGGACGTTTTGATAGTATGTCTGAAAAACATTTTAGACAATTTAATTGGTTAATGTTTTTTAATCATTTAAACGGAATCTTTTGCAAATATTGCTTCTTTTTTATAAAATTTACTGGGTTGCCGAAAACAGAGGAGAAACTTCAGAATCTTCATTAAGTTGTTCTCAGCATTGAAATTTACATTGATATAGTTAAATTTAGTAATGTTAATGTTGATGAAATTTAGAAATTTCGAATGGAAACCAAATGATACTTTTTTTTTACCCTATTCTGTACATAAAAAGGGGGAAAGGATGTTAAATATTACATGTCTAAAAAACATTTTAGACAATTTAATTGGTTAATGTTTTCTAATTATTTAAACGGAATCTTTTGCAAATATTGCTTCTTTTTTTATAAAATTTACTGGGTTGCACCAACAAGTAGTATTGCAAGAATTAGTATTACCAGCCGGTATCTCAATATTCTAATTTATTATAAGTAAAGATGTTGTTTCGATAAGTCATAAAAATACTAAGTACCATAAAAATTCAATTGTTTAAGCGGAAAATTTTATAAAATAATTCAATACCCCATCACGAGATATAAGAAATTAATTAAATATGGGAAGATTTCAACAAATTGAATAAAATAGAAATAGATTAAAACCAATAATCAAAAGTATATTTTTTTGGAAGAAACAAAATATTCCCTTACGCGATCTCTCTTAAATACAAAATCTATTACAAACGAGGGCAATTTTAGTGGAATTCTACGTTTCGAATTGAAGCTGGTGACATCATTTTAAAAAATTATTTATGTTTATGTTTATGTTTATTAGTCTTTAGCTTCCTTTAAAAAAATACATATGAATATACACAAATATATAACAAAACGTACAAAAATTTTGGATGGATGAAGCTGGGCGGAGTTCATGCAGCTGCGATGTTCTTCGACTCTAATCCTTGCTTTTGTTCATGGTGCTGAGGGTGCAAATATCCTATTGGACATCCGTATTCTTCTTTAAATACTTATATTTACTTTTTTGTCCCCTTTTAAGGGGAAACTTTTTGGCTGTTATGTCAGCATGACAGATATATATATGACATTTGGAAAACAGTTAAACATATTTCACAAATGTCTCTTAAAATATGATAATTATAATGATGTTACTCATAAGTCTATACTTGAATCGAAACAGATGGATGTTCCGCTATGATGGAAGAATTGAAGGGTGCTGTATCTATATTGCAGTCAACCCTGTCCAACGTTTTTAGAGCAGCATTTTTCAACTATGCTTTAAATTTGTTCATATCAAAATGTATGCAAGTACAGGCTGCCCGAAATGCCATTGCTATCATTAAAGAAGTCGTTTAACATTGTGGAGTTATTGGAATTAATCTCGCAATGGGAAGATAATCTTCTAATAAAGCTAAATTACTAAAGAGTTCAATTTGTATCTTAATTTTCACAGTTACGCTACAATTTTTGTCCGAAAGTTTTAGAAATACGGTAACTTTGAGTCAATGGATAAATATTACGCTAATAACTTGATAAATCAATAGTGTTTGATGTTTTAGCCAATAAGAGGAAAAATACTGCCACATCATTTAAACAATTTATGATGATTAGTCTTCCTGATTCATTTTGGCCTTGTATTTTTATCTCTTCTATTCTTCTCGTTAATCTATTATCTTCTAATCTGTATATATAACCCCACTATCCTAATTATCTCTCTTCTATTATTTTATTGGTTTTATATTAAGCTGTTTTTTCACTTCTATATTTCGTACTCTGTCTCTTCTTGTAATTCCCTCTATCTTTATTAGGTATCTCATTTCAATTGCATTGGTTTTGCTGTTATTACTTTCTGCCGTTAATTATGATTCACAACTATATAGCAGTGAATGTCTTACAATTATTTTATATATATAATTTTTTCTTTATTGCGTTGCAGATCATTCCTGCCTTGCATCGTATATTAAATTTTTTCCGTATTTTTCATTTCTTCTAATAATCCCTTTTCTTTTCCTTGAATTATTGTTACATTCCATATTCCCATTATGATTGTATTTAACTTTTTTCTTGTACCATTTTTTAGCTGTGAGGTCTTGTTATTTATTTGCTTTTCTATTAGTTGATTTATTATTCGTACTCCTCTCCGTTCATTTTTATCTTTCGGTGTCCTATTCTTACTCTCTTTCCTTTTGCTTTTTCTACTCTTGCTATTTTTCTAGTTTTTGTACGCATCTTTCTTCATGTGCTAGGTCATTATTTATGTTTTCCTTTAGCTCTCATTATTTGTTGTTTTGTTTCCTATATTCCAACTTCGACTCGTATTTTTTGTTTTTCTCTATGTAATATGAAATTCCCGACTTTCTTCTGTTCTTGGTTTGCCTCTGCTGCTAAGCCTGTTATTATTATATGATTTTTTATTCATTTGCTGTTCTTTCTTTTCCACTATGTTTCCAGGTTGTCGATTCTTTTTAACATCTCTTGCTTTTCTAACTTCTACTTCTTTTCTTTAATATTAATTTCTTTTATAAATTTTTAATTATAAAACCTATATATTAATTTCTTTCTTTAGTTATCTAATCTCTTCTTTTTATTCTTCTGAGTTTTTTTTTGCAATTTCTCTCATCAAGTAATAAAACATGCTCTTTTGTTCCTCCATTTCCAATTCGTTCTTAGCTATATTTAGATTTGCCTTCTCCGTGAGTTTTGTCTTTGTTTTCATCTTCCTTTGTTTTAATTTTGTGTCCTGTTGTTGTTACAACGTTTTGTTTCATTGCTTCCGTTCTTATATCTTTTTCTATTCTCCATTGGTCATTGGGAACCTTGAAATCCAAATTCGGGACTGTTGATATTCTCTTTTTGTACTTATTTGTTTCTTTATTTCCCACTTCCTTTTAGTTTTATATAATTTAACACTACTTATTAACTTTTTTATGGACTTTGGCATATACGTGGTTCGCTGTTTTAGGTTCCTCTGAACTGAACAGAGGATTATTAACGAATTAATATATATTTACCTCTCCTGAATAATATTACAGATCTACAACAGACACGATGAATTTGTTCAATTTTAACAAAATAATAACTAGTGTTTTTTCACAACAAACTGGTGAAGATTTAGATGTCACTTTAAAATCTGTTGCAACATGTTTAAATAAAATTCTACCTGAAAATGCAACATGTGTAATAGCAATTTTGAAAATTACAATGGCAAAAGAAAAATAAACTAAAAGAACAATTACAAGAAAATGCTTTAGATGCATACAGAAAATTTGACGCCAATATTTACCCAACATAAAAATAATTTTACAAATACTATTTACTCTGCCCGTTAGTGTTGCTTCTGCAGAAAGGCGTTTTTCTGCACTGAAAAGATTCAAATTGTAAATGCGAGCCACTATGTCTCAAGAAAGGCTATTAATATTGACAATTTCATTAACAAGCAAAGAAAAGTAGATTTTATTATTTAAGAAATAAATCGTTCTTTTAATAAATTTAGTTACAAAAATCTGTTTCAAATTTTACAGAATATTTTATTATGTTTTTATATGTCCTATATTTATTTCGGGTGTTTTATTATTTTGTTTATACTTAAAAATAATAGAATTATATTTTATTATTATATAATAGTCCTTTTTATATAAATTATATTTTTTGATGTTGATTGCTTTGTATTTACGGAATAAAACAATTTTTTTCTTTTTTTTTTTAGATTGTCATGATATTTTGGATCTCTTACGTCAAAATTATAAGTACATATTTTTATCTATTCATTTGTAATACTTTCATTTATTGTAAGAGAGACAAAGCATTAAATACAAATACAAAATACAAATACATTTGTTTATTTATTCGCCAATTGTGTATTTCAATGTGTATAGGAAACAAACCATTTAAATATTTATTACAAATGATAGACTTTAAAATAATGTTAATATGGTTCTTTAATTTAACCATTAGTTTGTGTAAAATAGGGTTTTTAATAATTTTTTCTTTGCTTAAATATTTAGGTGCATGTCAAATGAAAGGTTGGTATTAACTTTTGTTGTCGATAAACTTAATTATTTAATATTCTTCTTAGCTCATGCCTTTAGAGTGAATTTAATTATGTAATCAAAGCATTGAGTTAGTTTTTTTTAAATGTTACTTAGGGACACCAAGATGTTATTATGTTAAGAACATTTTTGCAATAACAAGAATCGCCCGTACCATATACTAATATTTTCTCTGCAAGTTATTATATGCACTTCTACATATTTGTATATGAATTAAAGATAAAACATTTTAAGAAAGATTAATATTTTAAATAAAAATATATTTGTAGCTAACAGTATTGAACATAAAAATAAATTTTAATAATTTTTGCTTTAAGTGAACATATTTGTAGCTAGCAGTATATTTTGCGTATACCTCCTAGTAATTTTTAAGGATGCTTGGTGATGTTACTTAGAAACTAGCAGTTGGATAGAAGTTGACAATAATCCAATAGTGGCCAATAAATGTAGCTATGCTTTAACATCGCCTTCAGTAAATTAATGTGAGAAACAAACAATTAGTCAAATACTTAAGATTGGTGGCTAAATATAATTTGAAAAGGGTCTGTTATTTTAAGTACTACAGTGTACATAAGCTGTATTTTACATGGCTGCTTTCAACTGAAGCCTAATTTTTCTTCTTGTTCTTGGCAGACAAATTATGAAGACAAAATGAAGAGTCCATAAACAGTGTTTATCTCTACTAATCTATGAGTTTATTAATCAATGTCATGTTGACATTAATCAAATATTCACACACATTTTACAAATTTTAAGCAAAATGCTTAATATATTAAATATAAATTAAAATAAATATCTACAGTTGTAGAAACAATCCGAAGAAATTCTGGAATATATGGAACATTCCATCAGGGTCTGACTGGAAGAACATTCTGAAGAATGAAGTCTGCCTGTGATTCCTGTGCTCAAAATGTATTGTATTTTTTATGTATGTATCTATTAATGTAGGTTTTAGATTAAATTAAAATTCACTTGGCTTGTTTCACAAATTAATAATTTATTCAACTAGTTTCGCCACAAGCCAAGTGAATTTTAATTTAATCTAAAACCTACATTAATACAATGTTTCACCAAGTGATTAATGAGAAACAAGTATATGATATCTATTGATGTATTGTGTTAACAGGTTATCCAAAATCATAATAAATAAATAATAAATAAATTAATAAATAGAAATTTCGCCAAAGATTGCGAAAAGATATAACTGTATCTATATTAAAAATGTATTAAAGTCATTTACGTTGTAGGAAGTTAACTAATAATTTAAAAATAACACGAAAGTTTCGAGTTTTTTATCTATATTATTTATAAAGATGATAAATTCATCCGATCTAAAACAAAATTATTGTTTTTTATTTTCAAATTCAAACTTAAACGCCTCTACCCTAAAGGCTCTCTTATAAATATATCTGATATTTCAGTTTTTTTTTAATATTTTTCTTTAATATTAGTCACTTCTGCCACAGCTACTATATAGGTGTGCGTATTCGGGTGTTTGTGTGCATGTCATAACAATTGTTTGTATTACAAAAAATCAATTCCTATATTTATTTACTTATATGGTCATTTTATCAAACAAACTTTATATCTATAAATTAAAATTCTCAATTTAATATTTAAGAGTAAGGCACGAAGGTTCATTATATAAATTTAAAGTAACGAACTTTAAATAATTTAGCTAATATATTTGTTACTTTAGTCTATTAATATGAATATTAAAATTTGTTGAATAATTGTTAACAATGTGCAATTAATATTATCATTGGGATAAATTTTAATATACATACACTTATTATAACGTTTCAGATCAATATATTTGTAATTTTAAAGGAAGATATGAACCAAATGAGTACATTGTTCTACTAATGTATTAAATGGTAATATTATACCATAAGTATCACTACGCTAAAGTATAATAAAGTTTACGATCAATTCCTTTCAGAATGATAGCCTTAACGGTTGTATAATTTATTGTGCAGTAAATAAATAAATCCCGTATTTTATCTTCTAATATCATTGCGAACCCAATATAAAATACACTTCTTGTGGCTAGTACAGGTAAACATAACGTAATTATAGTTGCACCAAGGGATATCTAATATCTCGAAGTTATTTTCCAACTCGAATGTATCGATGGCTGGTGTATTATAGAAGGGTTGATATCATCAAAGATTAACGGTAAATAGTAACGCTGAAAATAGAGTGTTTACATGAGAGCCGGCGAGTGTGTACTTAGTTCGAGAAGACATTTGGTTACTGCTTGGATATAAATTCTGGGTAATGGCTAGCATCAAGGGGCGCAGGATTAGTAAGTTCTGAAGTAACCACGTAACCACTTAATCTGTGAGGGTCAGGTCATAAACCGGAGGAGTTGTTCGGCTTTACGGCTGCCCCGAGCCTGTGCCCCCGGGCTCCGAGCTCCGGGTTGTTCCGGAACGAACAATGCGTGGCCCTATGTACCGCTGCTGATCGGAAACTTGTTTAAAGTATCTCTTAATCATCTTATGGCATCTTAGTAGTGGTTTTGGTGCATTTTTAGAGGATAAAGTTATGCACGGACCCTTTCCGGCGACCTAAACTAAGCAGATTTAATTAAGACTAGAAATTCATGTTCGGAGTAGATATGGCTTTCAGTGTAATTAAAATATATTATCATTAGTTAATATCGAACCTAGTAAATGTGTTAAATTAGTTTAATACGTTTATTGTTATCAGATACTTTAAATTGAATATAAACTCTTTAAGCAGTTCTTTTCACCTACGCATTTATGTAGACAAAGAATAAATCATAAAATTATAATTTAATTAATTGATATTCAATCTATAGAAGAAATATTTACACATGCTACATTAAATAAAATACATTTATTTACTACTTATATTAATTATCAATTTGTCGATCCAATATTACTGGAAATTAATTAAAGGAAAATTAATTTCGTCTGAAGTTGTCGTAAACTCAGTTAAGATATCACAGCTATAAGTTAAAACATTTATTTACGACTAATATATAATGTATGTATTATACTTGTGATTTTTGCAGTATAATGCCATATATTATTCTCTTAGGGAATAATGACGAGGGATTAATAGTCATTATTCCCTCGTGCACTCCAATCAAAAAATTTCTCAAATTAAATACCATGGAAACAAAATACACAAACTGAAAACAGTCAGTGTCAAGCGCGTAGTGTTTGTGCATTTCTAATGAGATGGATGAAAATGAAGAGTCTTTTACTTGTACACCTCCAGAAATTGTACAACTAGCTGCAGCAACAACATCTACCTTGATACCGGAAACATCGAAATCCATTTATAATAAAACGTACGCAACCTTCAACGAATGGCGTCTTCGAAAGAAAGCAAACTCATTTTCCGAACATGTTCTGCTGGCCTATTTCGCTGAATTAAGTGCAAATTACAAACCTTCTTCATTATGGTCATTTTTTTCAATCATTAAAACTATGTTGAGAATAAATCATCACGTTGATCTGGAAAAATATTGCAAACTACGAGCATTTTTAAAAAGAAAATCAGAAGGATTTCAACCAAAGAAGTCTTCCACTCTGACCCCGAAACAAATAAGAACATTTATTGACAAAGCTCCTGATAAAGTTTTTCTTTTACATAAGGTAAATACCGAATTTAATCTGACTATTCAAAACTCATATTCTTATTTGCTTCAGGTTATATTAATTATTGGAATTATGGGTGCATGCCGCTCAAACGAGCTTTATGAAATGAATATTGAAGACGTGAAAGATCATCAAACACAGTTATTAATAACAATACCCAAGACTAAAACCAAAATTGTACGAACATTCGCCATAAACAGTACGTTTTACAATATTGTAAAGAAGTATATCAATCTCCGTCCGTCACATGTAAAAATTAATTCATTCTTTCTAAATTATCAAAAATCAAAATGTACAATACAACGTATAGGAAAAAACAAATTTGCAGATATTGGTAAACAAATTGCCAAATATTTAAAATTGCCAAATCCTGAAACTTATACCGGCCATTGTTATCGCAGATCATCTGCCACTCTGTACATTGATGGAGGAGGCGATATAACTGGATTAAAGCGTCATGGGGGCTGGAGATCTACACAGGTAGCTGAAAGTTACATTGATCAGTCTATAAGAAACAAGACAACTACAGCAGATACTATTGCTAAACAGATAAATAGTAATGAAGCATCTTCTTCCTCTTCAGCAACCGAAATTCCAAATATTTGTATTGAAAACTCTTCCAAATCTATTGATAGTTCTCGACCAATTCAATTTATTAATTGTACCATTGCTAGTGTTAATGTTATTGAAAAATAAAGTTGTTCGTTAAAACAAATTAATAAATTAGTCATAGATAAAGTAGAGTATACTACTCGCAATAATGGCTATTATTACCTCGGAATGTTACTCCCTCGCCGCTTACGCGGCTCGGTTCGTAAATGTTCCTCGGGAATAATAGCTATCATTATTACTCGTGGTATAATCTACTATTATTCCCCATACTAATATAACTAATAGCTGAAATCACAATTATCACTATGCAAATTTTGTTGTTTTGTTGTTTTGAAGCTCATCGTTTTGTAAACGCGTCACAAAAATTGGAATCCTACAGATAAGAGCTTCACCCACAACTTGTCAGTATGTCCGAAATCACATGCGTTTTTTTTAAAATGAATGACTAATAAGAGAATAATTCGATTGATGTGAAATCAAATTATAACCTATGAATTTATTAAATGAAAAAATGCATTTTTAACCAGATTTTAAAATTTGCAAATAATATTAGTTGGGTGGGTTTGTGATTCATTTAAATCCTTTAAAGACTCGACTCAATAATAAAATATTTTTTCAATAGTTTTTAATCCAAAAATTGAATTTAATATTATTTTACCTAGTCGTAGTGAAAAAGGTGTTAAACCACGTGTCTACAAGATTTGAAAAGTTGTTGTCAAACTGTATTTCCTGTAGTCTTTTATAGGTTTCACTAAAATGTGTAGAAATGTTTTCAGTCTGTTATCTGTTGTAGTTTGTAGGTTTTTTATATTTTGAAAGTTGGTTGATTTTTGTACAGAATGTCTTTCCTTTAAGGTCATTTATGTCTTTACATGCATTTAGCCAGATGTCTGTCTTGTATTGAAGAATAAGTTGTTTGATGTCTTTGTCAAGGTTGTTTGTAAATTCTGTCTAAGTTCTGGAGTGTCATTAAGTCTAATGTCTCTATATATTTGTCGTTTATGTTTTAAAAGTCGGAGGATGAATTTCGGTAAATGCTACTTGTAATTTATTGATTTTAGGAGTGTTTTGTTGTATGTATTTGGATAGTGTATTGTTGAATTATTGTATGGAGTTAGGATTAATGTCCAGATTGTAGGATATAAATTGAGTAATGTCTAGGAAAACTTGGTCTATATCGCAGTTTTTGAAGTGATGAAGGTAGGAGAAGGCTGGTTAGATTTTATTTTAAAGGTTATGGATAGATGGTCAGAACAGAGATCAGGAATAAGGTTTACATCATGTATAAAGGACTGGATATTTTGGGTGCAAAGGAGTAGATCGGGTGTAGTTGATTGATGTTGATTCATTATAAACGTTGGGGGAGTATGAATACGCAAATAATCTATTAATGCGGAAGCACTTCTTTTCAATATTAAATAATGGTCTTTGTGTTTTAAATCAAAACACTTCCGTATAAACATGCAATGCATTTCTGTTATATTATCTAATATATTCTAATTTTCCCACTATATCACATTAAACACATACACTTAAGTGGTATATTAAGACAGACCCATCGAGAAGGCTTAAATACTTTTAACATCACTATAATATTTAAAACTAAGAACTCACTTATAAATTTCATTTGTAACCCAGACAATAAAACAAACAAGAATAATGAATTAGGAAGATACCTATTAAAGCATAGAATTTATCAAAAATGTATGGAAAACTTAGATAAACAAAGAATCAAGCATAAATACTACCATGATTAGAAAAACCAACAAACCAACTTAATATACGTTTAATGCCTAGTAAAAAACAGCCACTTTAAATTCAAAAATTACATATGAAACAGAGGCATTGAATTCAATTTATTTAAATTAATGAACAATTTTGAAAATGATCTACTAATGAACAAATCGATGTAATTAATTAGCCTTTGATTAATATAACTTAATCTACAAACCAATATGTTTCATAAATTATATAATATTTGTAAATTGTTAGAAAAAATGTATAATGCTATTTATTTTTCGTTTTGTCTCATTATATTCATATAATTAATCTACCTCTATCAACTTAACTGTAACTGTACCATTTAAAAAGTTAAAATCACCACTTCCTATTTCATATTTTAGTATATTAGCCATAACTGTAATTCATGTAAACTCATATGTTTGGATTAGTGATACGGTCCTGTTTATTCTACTGATGACTAAATGTGACCAAAATTCAATTTCTTAAAAACTAATTACTACTACTACCTTTAAACTTAAGAATACCCGAGTGGTGGGTTATTGTCTTGGGTAGGCCATAAGAACGCTCAAATTGTGCGTAGGCTTTAACAAATTCCCCCAAATTGAAATATCTTACTTCCATTATATAAAAGTATAAAAGACATAACAATAATAAACAATAAGAAAATATATTAAAGGCGATAAAACTCATTATATGTACATTCAATTTGACCAATTAAAAAAAGTAACTGGTAATAACACCATAGCAATTAAAAGACAATGGCTATTTTAAAATTATATAAGTTGCATCAAGCCAATTTGTAATTAAGAAGCCAAATAATTACTATGGTCATAATCATATTCATATATCACAATACTTATAAACATGTACAATTGACTCTCTCAATGATGGTTTAACGATATCTGACTAATTCGGTAACCTCTAGCCACTCCTCGTTAGATTTTTGCAGCGTGCATAATGTTAATCTTTTCTATTTCAACAAAAAACATTTTTCACTAGGCAAATATCAAGCTCTACTTTGGGCAGCTGCCTGCGATAATGCCATCTCAAAGGTAAGTAAGGCAGGCAGATTCAAACCAACTTTCTGTTGGAACGACACCGTAGCTGGGGCTATGTCGTCGGGAAATGCGGCGAGAAGAAGCCTGAGCAGGGCTCGAAGTACGGGTAGGGATATCCAAGAACTGAGGGGACGCGTGCGTTGAGGTTAAAAGGGTGCTACGACATTTACATTGCCACTAGTAAGGCCGCTAACTATAAGAAACTGTGCGACGAGGTAGATGACGAAAACTGGTGCAGGCTGCACAAGATGGTTGCCAGGAAGATGGGTGTAGCACCCCCAAACATGGGCTCAGTAATACCAAGAGGAGTTAGAGAGGTGATTAAGACGTTTTTTCCGACAATAACCCCCGGAAGAAGAAGTAACAGTGGCAGTGGCAGCCCTACCCGGCCATGGAGCGCCTGGCCCTGGTGGTGTACCAAACCATAGAATAAAACCACTGAAGGTATAATCACGGCTGTATATAAAAAGGCTAGATTGGTCTTTATACACAAGGCAAACCGACAAACGAAGCCGTAACATATAGGAAGATGTATTCTTCAACGGCGAAAGCAAATTCTTCGAGCGCTTGCTAGCAAACAGGACTAATGCAGCCTTAAATACATCGGGGGTCTGTAGATTTGCCAATATGGCAGGTCGATGGCAGACGTCATATTTAAGGCGTGAAAGGTCATTGACCGGACCAACAACGAATCTCTGAGGCAAAGGTCCCGCTACCTTGACATAAGCATTGACGCTAGAAATTCATTAACACCATATCATGGCCGATTGCTATCAGAGAGTTACACGATAAATAAATACCCTATTACCTTATGAGGATATTCGCGAGGTAGCTAATGTGCGCGGTTGATTTGCAGATGACATCCTCATCCTAGTAATTCGAAACGTCAGAGACGTGGCTCGACTGACGGTTAAAATGGTTGCGGTCTTACTTACCTCAGCAGGGCTCAAGGCTGGGCCACAGAAGACGGCGGCACTCTGGCTCAGCCGCAGAAGAATGGGTCGACATCGACATCGAGGTAAATAAGAAAATGAAATACCTTGGGGTCATTCTAGAGGCGCCAAAAGCTGTTTCCCGGCTACTTTCAAACGTGGGAGGAGCCATAGAGCTAACAAGATGACTCCTCATGGAGGTGGCGCTCCAGTTTGAGTTGGACGTTTAACATCAATGAGAAACATCACCCACCCAAGGAGCGCAATGAGGCCTGCTGCCTTAATAGTGATAATGGGATAGAAGACTAACTCCATGGCAGCCGGGTAGGGACTATCGTCGATGCCATCCCCTTACCTAGCCCTGAAGACAAGGACGAGATTTCACGGCGGAGAAGGAACAATGGCAATCAGAGATGGCGGCCAAATGACAAGATAGATGGTTGGCCGCATCTACGAGCTCATGAACGAAATAACGGCGGAAAAAGGCGTAGCCCTTCAGGTAGGCACAATTATTCCAGATATCCTGGGGGACGGTTTCAATTACGGCCAAATAGATCCTGTGACAAAAGGAGCGCCCTTTATCAGAAGTGGAAGATGCGACTGTAGCTCAAGAAACTGGATGTACTTGTGATATCCTATTAGTAATCCCATTTGGGCTCCGGTTGATATTTTTTGCGTATAAGTACCAAGATCCTACTTGTGATACCTGCCCTTTTTTCATATTATTCAGATTTGAAGTGGGCATAAATATTTTTTTGACCACCGGTACTAGAACACATTTGAACACGATACTGGAGCAAATGACGGCGGAGATAGGCGTAGCCCTTCGGGTAGGCACAATTATTCCCGTTATCCTGGGGGATATGCGGACCTGGAAGGCAGTTGCAAGTACGGCTAAACAAATCCCGTGGCAAAAGGAGCGGCCTTTAGCAGAAGTGAAAGATGCGACTGAAGCTCAAGAATCTGGGAAGGAAAACTAATGCATGGTTGTGGGTTACTGCGAACTATGCCATCGCCATCTGGATGCACTTATGATATCCTATTAGTAATCCCATTTCGCCTGGGGTTGATAATTTTTGCGTACAAGCACCAAGATCCATGTGTTACCTGTCTTTTTTCATATTGTTATGATTTTAAGTGGACATAAATACTTCTTTGACCACCGATACTAGAAGTGTCGATGCATTTGTTGTAAATGTTTAAAATTCAGGGTCACGGTCACCAGTCCCGTTTAAAATCGCTATTATTAAACGTTTGATGCTTTGTTAAACCTTTTGTCAAAGTGCTAGTTCAGTTCGAATATAATAGCTACATGTATTTTCGCTGTATCGTAAGTAATAACGTTTTTATTTATTCTAATGTAATTATAGCCTCTTCCCTTTATTTACAATGTTTGCGTTGATAGTCGCAAGTAACTGCACCACTGTCGCTCAATGACAACAAATATCCGCCAGGGCCGTACTCAACTTTTTCTAAATTTAATTGCTTAGTTTATATTAATTCCGTCACCCTCTTATATATTTGTCTGTTCAGTTAGTCACCACGACAGGTCCCATGGTATGTAGGGTGTATGCCCGCCATTTTTCTTGTATTTGTTATCAGAATTTATATTAATTATTTGATTATTACTACCGCTAATTATTAGTATCATTGTAAATAAATGTGGAATATGTAATCAAGGGGTTATCCCTAATACACCATTGTTTAAATGCCATGGGAAGTGCAATAAATCTATTCATATTCGTTGCACAAGCCTTAAAGAGGTTGAGATTACTTTTATTAATAATTTAAAACAAAACTGTTTACCAAAAATGCATTATTCCCATCCCGGTCTCACGGAAAGGGGAAATAACGTTAGAAAATCTCAATAGAATTCTCACCAAGAAATTCGAATATTTAAAACAGAAATTAGGAACACCATCTCGCAACGCTTGGATAGATTGGAGTCACGTATTGAGAAATTATAACACTTCTGTACTTAGCCTGAAAGTGAAAAGCTCGATTTCACATCTAAGAAAGAAGAATATTTGGAAGATATTGTTATATAGATGGATGGGAGATAAAAAAATCTGTGCAATGTTCTTCTTTCTAATTTCCCTCAATCAAGTGGTACCGATATCACCAGAAAAAACTAATGATGACTTCGTTGGTGTGCAAAAAATCTTGGAACCGCGCGGTCTAAATATTAATCCTCAGAAAATTTTAAGATTAGAAAGAAGTTAACGGAGAGATAAGCCCAGGCCACTAAAAATTTTTCTGCAAAATGAATTAGAAGTTAAGGTAGTTTTAAAGAGCAATATGGAAGACCTCGATACACCAATTTCGGGCGGTTCGCACAAAAAACAAATGGACTATTTCAAGATAATCAAAGGTGAACTCTGGCCATCAAATTTATTAACGACGTCCCATTTTTAGCAACAGCAAAGCCACGTACCATTACAGGTGATATTTCAAAGAGCTAATGGTATATTATCAAAACTGTGTATATTAACTAAACTTAATAATCTCATGGTGTCAGTGAATTGTAACGATTTCGATGTTATTATATTAACAGAGACTTGGTTGTATGATGATATGTCAAACGCTCAGTTACAGTTACATAATTATAACTTAATTTGATCGCTGAATTAAAAGACTTGGTATGATTTTACTTGTTTTTTTATTTTATTCCGACAAGTTTCGACTATAAGTCATTTTCAAGAAGATATCTCCTTGATAAGAAACCTACCAAGTGTTTTAATTCAGCAATAAAATTAATACAAAAATGTTTCACCACGGAATAAGTGAAGAATTAATTAATAATTATAACTAATCGCACTCCAAAAGGTAATGTCAGAGGTGGGAAATTCCGATATAGAGCATATTTTCGGTAAATTGTTAATAAATAAAATTAGTATTATTATCGGAGGAGTCTATATCGCTCCTAATCATTCTGCTGATAATTATTTCAATCATTGTTCGGCCCTAGATCTAGTATACGAACTTTATAATATCAATAAAACGTTAATATGTGGCGATTATAATCTACCATTTATTAAATGCAACAACAATTGTTTTATCGCTCACACCCTAAATAATTCAGATACAAAAGCTAATTCTATCGTTAATTTTTACATTTTTTTAAATACAACTCAAATACATACAATTCCTATTTCGAGAGAAGTATTTTTAGATTTATTTTTTTCCAACATTCCATTCCAGATAATACTCTTTTGAATTTAAGCGAACGCCATTCGGCGTATGATATTTCATTGCCTCTTACACACTGTCCACAGCTACAAACAAAAAAAATACATGTACCATATGGTTGACTTTGACGCTTTTAACATGTATTTTCATTCCATAAACTGGTTGGAATTGATAAATGACTCTAATATTGACAAATATTCAATCCGGTATCGATAAGTATATTCCCTCAACATTAGTTAGTCTAACATATCCTGAATGGATGTCAGGCGAGCTTAAAAATCTATTAGTTAACAAAAAAATAGTTCACAAATGCTTCAAGGAAAGCAGTTCGTCGGATGATTGTGAATGTTTTTCCAATCTTCGTCGACAATGCAAGTTAGTTTCTGAATCGCTTTATAAAAAATATTTAAAAACGATTGAAGCTAAACTTATTTCAGACCCTAGAAATTTCTGGAGGTATGATAGTAAACATAGAAATGAAAATAGTATTCCAATGGTAATGGAATACGAGCAATGCAGAGGCTCTGATGGTGAAGAGATAGTAAACCTTTTTGCAATTTTTTTTTCGTTCGTGTACACTATAAACAATAATTAATATATATCTAGTTCAGCATAGATTAGTGAAGAAGATGTTTCTAATCTGATTTTAAAACAAAGGATTAGTAAATGCAAATGGTCCTGATGGTATGTAGAGTTTTTTTTTGCTACACTGAATTTATTCTCTGTGTGGTCCTATTTATGAACTAACGTCAAAATAGTTTTTACTAGGTATATTTCCAAGTAGATGGAAACTTAGCTATATTATACCAATATACAAATCTGGCCAACCTGATTTGATATAAAATCAATCATTCCAAAGATGTTGAATAAATTGGTCGCAGATAGCATGGATGTCTCATCAAATAATTGTACCACAGCAACATGGCTTTGTCCCTAAACGATTCACAATCTTGAACCTAGTATGCTATAAACAGTACCTATCAAATGCTTTGGATAAATGCTACCAGATTGACTCAATCTACACTAATCTCTCCAAAGCATTTGATAGAGTGGATCATTCTATTCTATTAAGCAAACTGGATGCCTTAGGTTTTAATAAGTTAACATTATCTTGGATTCAATATTTTCTGCAAAATCGTATTCAAAAGGTGCGTCTTAACAATTTTACATCAAAAACAATAAATTCGGGGGTAACTCAGGGATCACACTGCGGCCTAATTATGTTTTTGTTGTTTATTTACAATTTACAGCATGTTATAAAACACTGCAATTTCTGTAAGGCATTGTATAGCGTATTGGTAAACATCTCAACGTGCATTACATTAAAACATTATATTGCGCCTTGGTAGGCTGTCACCTAGAATATGCTTCTGTTGTCTGGTCACCTTATACCTCGACGAATAAAAAAGCATTAGAGATGGTTCAACATAAATTCAATAGAAGTCAATAGAATATAAATTTGGTATTACCCACATTCAAGGCTTATTCGAATATCAAAAATGTATTATGGATGCATGATTTGGAGATATAAATATTATATTATTTGTATACCTGATGTCAAATAATTTAAGTTGTGGAACGCATTCTTTTGCACATATTTTGTTAATATGATTACTGAACGACATTATTAATAGTTGTTACTGAATATCAATAAGTCACCACTATTTTTTGTTTGAATAGTGATAGATAATTTTTATTAATATTGAAATTAATACCTTTAGCTGTACTATTTTTCTTATCGTGAATTAATTAGTTTGATATTTAAAGTGGTTTTTCAAAATTAATGAATTTTGATTTAATGTAGGAAAGACAATCACGCCAATAAATGTTAAAAATTATTAATAATCAAAAGTCAGATCAGAAACTTTTGTTATATACGAAACTGTTGTACAATTTGTACAAATTTTATTATTAATTTTGTGAATTGTATACCTATAATAACGTATCATATCGACGTTCCAGAGTAGTAAAGAGTGAATTAAAATTTACGGTGTAACATTTGCCCATAAAATATATTTTAAAATTCTTAATACTAAAGTTATCTTAATTAGATCAACTTAATGCGTGAGACCGGTGAAATTATTATTATTTTAAGACAGTTTCTTTATGTCATAAAAATGTGTAATACAACCTTTCGCTTTGTTGTTAAACATTTGTTTACCATTTCTTTACAGACATATTGTGCAAACATTTCAAAGTACAAATGTGTACTATGTATAATACTTATTCAGTCTTGGATAATAATGACTATTCCACTCCTATTGTATGTAGCCAATGAAAATGAGGCATGTGATATTTTTTAGCCAATCACGTCAATTTTTAAGTGAATAAACACCAAGTTGCTGTTTATTCACCTGAATAACCTGAAGTTAGCTATTTCCCGACAAATGAATTGAATTACCCTTAATAAAAAAGCGCACAACGTTGTTTCTACGTATGTCAGTTGCAAGTAGGTTATAAAATCAAAAGGTTTGGTAACACTTCATCATCCATAATAAATGCGACGGTGACAAGTTCTGCACCAAAAAATCAAACTTAAACATGATCGTGTATTTGGAAACGATTTGAAGAAATCTGCGCCGATAAAAACTACCAGTTGTTAGCAAAACTTTAATGGAAACTCTTGCCGCGATTATGATGACTGGGCGTATAATATAAAGAAGGTAAATGCAAATGATTATAAGGGAGGTGTTATATAATCAATGTTGAATTTTTCGACCAAAATACTGCAGGAGATATATCATAAAAATTTTAATATAAACATTGAACCATTCACCGATATTCGTTTCAAGCCGTGGAATAGTCTTTCCAAATACCATTCGTGATGACAATTAAATCGGAATAAATTTTGTTTTTAGCGCATTCAAGTTTGTTGCTTAATCGCGATTTTTATTCGAGCAACTGATAGAAAAAATCACTCGCCTGGCGGCTCGTGATTTTTTCGTGACAGTTGCTCTCATTAAAATCGCTAAGCAACAAACTTTCATGCAAAAACAAAATTTATTCGAGTAAATTGCCATCACTTATGGTATTACTTGTGAATAAATAATGAATTAATTGGTCTTGTTATATCTTTAATTAAAAAATAAATATATCTATAAAATACTCAATACCCGGCACCCTAATCCTCTTTACAGATAAGGACTGTCTTTCATCCCTTCATCATCAAGAGCACTACACTGATGAGAGTCAAAGCCATAAGAGGGTTCGTAATTATCGGAAGTTCTAGAATAATAATTAATGTTTAATTTCAATGTATATACAATATCGATTTGTGTATTGTTATAAATATTTTGAGATATTAGCAGATTAATGGCGCCATGAACGAAATTAAAGAAGAAATACTAAATAAAATAAATAAATAAATAAGTAGTAAATAATGACAATATAAAAATATAAAATAATTGTAAATGTGTAATAAAGTAAATGTAATTTTAGCGTATTTCCGTTTATTATGTATTTCAATTAAACTGCATAAATAAATACGCAAATAAAGAAATATAATTCTTTTATTTCGGTGTTGTACAAACCTTTATATGACGTACTTAAAAGAAAATAAAAAATAATTGAAATCTTCCCCTCACAATTCATGAATTCATTTGTGCGAATCATCAGGACAGTTAAGCTAGCTAGCAAAGATTTTTTTTTCTCTCACCTTAAATTCAAAGACAGGGCTGAAAGACCTCAGGTCTATAGCCTAGACGGACTAACACCATCTATTTGTATTGTATTCATATTTATTGTTATTATGTATTTTGTTGTGTCCAAATAAAGATTATTGTATATATATATATATAATTGAAATCTATCTATCAAGTTTGTTTTTCTACGAATTATAATTTGACAGTAGGTTTCTAATTATGCTTATTTAAATGTATAACCCGGAAAAACGTTTTAAAATAAGATGCCGACTATTATACTTTCTGCTTATTAAGCATACAAAAAAAAATTCAAAATGTTATTTCCTGGACTATTCTAAGAATATTTTGTCGTTTTTAAAAATCCGCTCTGTTTGGAAATAATATTTTTGACACTGAATTTATTACCATAAATTACATATAAAGCTTTTTTAATCTACAAAACACCCACCAATTATCAGTATACCAAATATTCCACTGGAATGTCTTCAGATAGTCCCATAGAAAAGAATTATTAACATTTTTTAAAGTCTCTAATTAATGTAATTTATATAAGAAACTTTTAAAGTAAATGAAATTGATTTAGTCATTATCAAGTGACATTGTTACATAAAAAATAAAAATAAATATTACCTATAGAATGACTGATACATACATATAAAATAAATGCCATCAGATTTAAACATACGAGTATAACAAGATTAGTTAAACAAATTTACTCTATCACACTATTTGTTTACAGAATTACACTCTCTTACTATTGATTTATTTACTTATTTATTTTACATACTTTACAAGTTCTATTAAAAAATATATACATAAAAATACATATATAATTACAACTAACTTAAAAGTTTGAAGCATAGAACTTGAAGGCGGAGTTTACGACACATGTTTTATAATGACTTGTGGCAAAATGGAATATGTAATAACTGAGAATGCCGAGTTGTGTATACATTCCGAGCACACTGAAAAATGAATTATACTATTTGGTATCTAATATGAAAAACATATAACATAAAATTCCCATCTATTAAATAAAATTGGCATGTTAATTTAATAAATCCAAAATTATATTATAAGAAAACAATCTATATATCAAAACTTAAGAAATTGTATTTGTATATTTTCCGATCTGTCTGTAAAAAAGGTAAAATGCGCTTAAAAATGTATAGTACAATATTGAAGTACAGCCCCCAACAAAATATTAAAATAATGCAGTCTGACTTTAGAGCTTTGTAAAGTTTTAATAGTACCCTACGTTTAAAAAATATTTTATTTACTTTGGCAACAAGAGATATAGTTTGATTAAATATTGTTAGTTTTCTATATATGTACATTCCAAGGTATCTCTACAAAAATCATTTAATTTAATTTATAACAGTATTTATAATTATTATATTTGCAACATAGAAAATAAAAAATAGATAAAGAAGTGAATGACATAAATTAAGTAACAGTTAAGAGATTTGGCTATCGTATCAATATATTGTTGCATTTTTGAATAAGGTTATGTTTATTTTAGATAAATTAATATTAATGCAAAAACGTTTAATTATTGTTCCCTACTAACAATAAAATTCGACCTTGAGTGCAAGATTATAACATGTTATTTTGGAGATTTAAGAGCTTGGTCTTGTTACTATGAAGTTTTAAAACTTCATTTTGTTACACTATCTTAAACTATATATACGTGATATATAGATGATATGCAAGAGTGGGAGAGTGGACATCTATAAACCCTATGTTATGTTATGGGTTCGGTGGGTCGTATGGCCTCTGAGCCTTCCGAAATTACCTTTTGTAATTATCCCTGACCTACTTGAGTCCCTCAATGTCTAGCCTTTTTACGTAGTCTACGAATGGTACCAGTTCATCATGCTTAAAAAAATACTATGACAGGTAGTTCCCTCTTTGAAGGGACATGGCAGAGCATTCTCACTTTAGGTGCTCTGTTGTTTCTTGTACCTCGTTGCAGAATCTGCAGTTGGCATCTGTTGTCTAACCCATCTTAGTAAAGTGGTATTTCAGAGGGCAGTGTGCGGTTAGCAGGTCGGTTATGAGCCTTAGGTTGTCCTTGCAGAGAAGGCGATAAACCTTTTCGCATGCCGTAAGCCAGGCGTGCTCCTCAGGTGGGCCCTTCATGCGGGCTTTTGTTACTACTGTACTGTTGTGGTCCAACAAAGTGAGTTTCTGAGCCCTCTTTGGCGAGGCTGTTGGCAATTTAAGTGCCTTTGATCCGAGCGTGACTTGGAACCCAGAGCAATTTAAAACTCTGTTATTCCTAGCCAGTTACTTTATGGATAGTTTGCACTCCCAGACATTTTATTGCCTTGAATGCAGCTCGATTGTCCAAGTATATGCATATCGTCCTTTTGTTATAGCACCTTTCTAAACATAAGGGGGCGCATGTGTTCAAGGTCTCGATTTCTGCCTGAAATATCGAATATCTGTCAATGAACCAAATTATTAAGGGTAATTGTAACTGCCGGACTTTTGTTTAACATCATGGCGCCTATGGATGGGCACTTCAATCGTTGACTCGAGGTCGTAGTTAGTAATCATTTGGTCTTTGGGCATGTATATCACTCTTTTTCACACAGTATTGATGATATTAAGTTGTCCATTAAGGTGTCCATATTTTGGAGTATCTGTCTGGATTATTACCGTGCAGGTGCAGAGGTGTGCATGGCCTTCGTTGCCTCAGTATGACATGTGCTCATAGTCCCTGTTGACATTAATCAAATATTTACACAAATTTTACATATTTTAAGCAGAATGCTTAATATATGACTAAGCAGCTTTATCCGCCCCTGTGGTATCCATAAATCCTATTTATACAAATATATTTAGGCTACAAGAACTATCGATACTTTTACAGTGATACTTTTCGTAGATAAAAGAATAGTAATTGAAGAAAACATACTGAAAACAGTTACTTTAGAAATACGCAAAATATTCTTGAGAGTACCAAGTGTATAAAAAACGTTCTTTTACCAATTCTTGAATTATTTATTTCTGGCTATTTTTTCCTCTGCAACTTATATTTTCTGTTAACCAGAACAAAAAAGACTAAAAGAAGATTAATTAAAGCAAAAAATTAAATTTGTGGACAAAATTAATGAGTGATATGAAAATCTGGTTTTCAAAAATATAAGTTATAAAAAATAAACAATAAACAGCAGAAACCATGTCTAAAAGATAGATTAAATAATATTCCTAAAAGCTAGAAAATTGGAAAATATACGATAAAAAATATCAACACATAGATTGGCTTGCTCTTCTCAGTATATGATATATGTGAATGAAAAATTTGAATGTTAGGACTTATAATGGGAATAATTTAGTCGCAAAAGAGTAGCTAAACCCGGCGAGAAACAATCAAAAAAACCCCTATGCACCCATGAATCTTGGGATTAGTTATGACTTCAAAGTCAAGCGCAATTGTTGTTATACAGGACAAGTATCTTCCTGGCTGCACGCGATTAGTTGTCTGACAGATATAACTGTAACTAAAATTGTTCCATGTAAAATGGACATAAATATTACAGTAATGGCCAATATATTACATAATGGTAAAAAAACTTTGCTGGGAATTTATTTCATCATCTGAAGCGAACCGTCTGAGCCAAAACTCCGCTCGTCCTGTGAAATATTTTTTTGTAATTTTTGATGTATATATTTTAATTTTGTTCACATTATTTTAACAAGATATTGTAAAGTAAAAATGAATAAATGAATGAATGAATCAATGAGTCATTCATTCATTTATTTCATTCATTTTTCAGTAATTAGTTACAAACTAAACAGTAAAAAAGGATCATTTTGTAAGTGTATGTTGGCTAGTTGGTACTTTCTTATTTTAATTCCTTGCTCATTATAATAGGTACGATTAAGGTAAGTAATTCCACTGACGAATTATTATTATTATTATTATTGAAAATTGTCGATAAGGGTCTTAAGCGTTCTGAACATAAACCGTACTTAATTAGTACTAAAATTTCTTTACTAAAATACGGTTTGCAGCAATTAAATCTTAAAGTATTGAAGAGAAGACACGATTACTTTATTTTACCACTTTATCTAAAATTACATTTGACTGTAATTTTAAGTAACAGCTAGTGATTATCAAAAATAATGTGTTTTAAAATTACGAAATCGAACCTATTTATACAAAGCAGTTAAATTGGAGTCAGCAAGTGAATTTCCGGCTTAGTTTGGCTTTCAATAATTTAATAAATCAATCTCATTAATTAAATTACCAAAAGAAAATTTCTTCAGAAAGGGTGATTTGTTTGTATGAAAACACACTTGTAAATGGTTTGCAAAGGTTGTACTATTCTTTTTATGACAAAATGAGTTTTTTCTCGTTCAATTTAAGCTTCGATATGCGACCAAATTGGCCGATGTATACGCCTTTACATTAAGTACAAGTTAGTACTTAACCCTTGCACCCGTAACGAGACAAAATATACTAATGAATTTCTGCTTGCACATGTTAATCTGTAGTGTAGCGTACACCATGTGATTTCCTATATTTCTTAAAAAAATTAAATGTTAGAACAAAAATCTTAATAAAACGTAATTATTAATTATTATTATTCTTATCTACGTGCTTTTTTTAGCCATACTGCATAATCATAGTGGTTTTATAGATTATTTTTTAGCATGAGCTTAACTTATTAGCAGGAGTTAAAAGATATTATAAACGACTTATCAGAGGACTAAGATCCTTTCCATACCACTGACGAGTCCGATAAATAATAATAATAATAATAATAATAATTTATTTTTCCACAAGACTACAAAGTATAGGAACGTCAACAAAAAATACACATAATATATCCGGATATAAAATACCTGGAAAACATTAAGAATTTAAGTAAGGGCAATTTAAGTACTCATCTAAGCTATAGAATGCATGGTTAATAAAAATACCTTTCACCCTTATTTTAAATTGATTGTAATTTAATTCGCGCATCATTTGGGAAAGCTTATTAAACATTTTTACGCTAAGAGCATTCCAGGATCTGTTACCAAGTTCCAAATGGATTTTACGTTGAAGTAGCAAATTTTTGTGTCGGGTATGGTAAGTATGAGTTATAGCGAATATGATGAAGAATTTGCCGCTAAAAAGCTACGAATTGAATTCAAATAAAAAAATACTGACACATCAACAGATTCTTTCAAAAAGGTATTATGTTAATGCTCAGAAATCTGAAAACTGAAAGATTTCAGTCAGCTAAAACTTTATGCTCCCATATATATCGATGAATCTAGGGCTAAATATAAAGGCCGTTCGTCCTTGAAACAGCTTTTGCAAAGTATGGGATTTATGTGACCAGAAAACTGGATATGTATATAATTTCGATATTAATTCCGGAAAAGATCTTGAATCTAACAAAGAATCAACTCTCGAAAAACACGTTGTCAATAAGCTCGTTGAATATATATCTTTTAATACTAACATTTTTTATTCTTTGATAGATTTTTTTACTTCGATACTATTTTATGATTTACCATTTGCTGCAACTGGTACCTCTATGAAAAATAGAAGCAAACATTCCTGAAATAAAAACGAAATTTTCTAATTTCTCTTTCTAGACGAGATTACAAAATTGTCGCCACTTCACCGGGCCTTACAGCTAGTTTTTGGAAAGATACTAAGAACTTCTAGGACGAAGCAATTGCCATTCAGCCGAAATAGAACAAGTTAGTCGAAAAATGAAACATGGCGAAAAGATATTACTGCAATGTCCAAAATTAATCCTAGATTACAACAAATATATGGGCTGGGTAGACTTATCTGACCACTAAACGAGTCTGTACGAAATTTTGATAGGAAATCTGCGAAATGTGGAAGGAAAGTATTTTATAAACTACTGATGACTTCAATAATAAATACATGCATATTGTATAATGAAATGGTCAATAAAAGAGAATTGGTAAAGGTCGAGAAAAGGCAAATTTAGTTAGAAAACGTTCAACTGGATGACCATCGACTTCAGCGCGTCATTTATACAATGTGAGAGGTCATTTACCGGTACAAGTTAATACACGATTTGGATGTGCAAAATATATCTATATTATATTGTACTTCGTGGTAATATCTCACTTTTTTATGTAATATTGAATGCTTATAATGACTTTAAATAAAATAAAATAAACTTTGTTTATATCACACACTTTATTATTTTAGTGGCTATAGTTTCGACATAATTTAGTTGGTCATTATCAAACTAATACTTAAAATTACATTTGTTGCACAATTTATATTATTTTACGGCATTAAACAGAGAGGTGTATATCAGATCAGTATGGTCATTGATGAGTGGGTTGTCCGGATTACCTTTTACTTTGAAAATTTCCAGAGCCTCTAATAAATCCATTTTTAATCCCGAAGCAAAGTGGATTACCTGGATTACATCATTATTATAAGTGTGGTTATTTTCGCGTAAATGCCTTGAAAATGTTGATTTGCCATTTGCGTTTTCATATGAGCTGAGATGTTCTTTTAATCTAGTGTTGAAATTTCGACCAGACTGTCCGATATATACTCCTTGACAGCTACATGTTAATTTATTAATGCCTGATTTTTTCATCTTATTTATAGGGGTTTTACTATTGAATATTATATTACATATTTTGCTAGGGGGTTTTAAAGCTAAGCTAATGTTATGTTTTTTAAGAATGTTTTTAATTTTGTTTGTTATTTCTCCGAATAAAGTCAGTGATTTGAATATTTGATTTTCATTTTTAGTATTGGCATATATGTATTTTTTTGCTGCATTAAGTTGTTGCTTATTATTAAGTTTATCTATTATGCTTTTATCGTAGCCATTATTGGTCGCTAGTGTTTTTATTATTTGAATTTCTTTTTTGTAAGCGTTGTCGTTTAACGTGATGTTATTTGCACGAAAAATCATGGCGTTAAACGCGGCCATTTTGTATTTGAAATGGTGTCTGGATTTTTGCGGTATTAGTGTGTCAGTGTATGTTGGTTTTCGGTATATTTCAAATTCAAATGTATTTTCTTTTGTTTTTGATATTGACAAATCTAAAAATTTAATATTACTATTTTGTTCTTTTTCTACTGTGAACTTGATGTTGGGTGTATTTGATTAATTTTGTTCAAATATTGTTGTATCTGTCTGTCTGTTCCTTTAAAACCTGAAATGATATCGTCTACGTATCTGTACCAGAATTTAACATGTTTTTTGGTGGATTCTAAATTAAATAGTTTTTGTGTGATATCATGTATACATATTTCGGCTAACAGAGGACTTAGGGGTGAGCCCATTGCTACACCTTATTGTTGTTGGTAAAAACGGTTTTCGAATGAGAAGTAATTATAGTTTAGGATTATTTCTACTAAGTTCAAAAATTCTTCAATCATGTCTGAGTTGACATTGCATTGCGAAATAGGTATATTGTATGGCAAACTAATTTCTATCGCCATTTTCAAAAACAGGTGTTACTTTAGACCGGTGTTTCCCAACGTAGGGCTCACGCCCCAAAGGGGGGCAATTTGATTGTTAAGGGCGGCAATTCGAAAATGGACCCGACACGAGTTTAAACCTTTTGCTCCGGGATATTTAAATGTAATGCTAGATTTCTTTATGTATTGCTCATACTGAAACTCTTAATCGTGGTCGTGAGCCTAGCTATGACATTTCTCTATTCATCGCTTAATCTGGAAAAAAATATAGTATATGAGAGAATTTAATAAAACTGTCAATATCAGCATTTCTTAAAACAGTTCTTGAAAAAGATGACAAAGATATAAAAGCTAAGCCACTCAGTATCAAACTTACGTAAGATATATTGATGCCCTTTGCTAAAGAACAGTTGTTCAGTAAAATATTAGAAAGCACCATTATCTCCAAATGTATATATAATAAGTCACAAAACTACTTCATTGTCAATAATATACCAATGAAAAATATAACATCTTGTGCTGCAGATGGTACTCCTAATATGATGGACAAGACAAAATGGCTGCTTAAAATTAATGAAAGATGAAAATCCAGAAATGATTCTTGTGCATTGTGTTAGTCATAGAGAAAACTTTGTAGTCAGTAATAAAGTGTATCAATGCTATTAAAGCTAATGCCAAAAGCGAGCGTTTCTTCAAGCTATTTTGCGAAGAACAAAATGCAGACCATGTGAGACTTTAACTTCACACTGAAGTAAGACGGCTCTCTGCAGGGAACTGCTTGAAAAGATCAATGGAACTATTTAATACTCTTAGTGATTTTTAAGCGACTAACCTGAAATGAAGTATTTTTTAACAGTCTATTGTAAAAAAAAACATTTGAAAAACTAAATATATTAAATAAGCAACTATAAGAAACAAATAAAACTCGATGCAAAAGCGAAAAGGTTTCATTATCCTTACTGAGTTATGTCAGAAATATATTAACAAAAACAGTTTCATTGGCTCCAAAAATGTGAAGTCAAATTCTATCAGCTGATTTAAAAGACAGATTTTTTGATTTAAAACAAACTGATTTTCCAACATGGATGATTCATTCAATGTTAGTGGATTTGTCTGATATATCAAAAGTGCAGTATCAAGAAGAACTCGCAGAAATGCAAAATGACTCAATTAAAACTCTATTTAATATAAAAGGAACGATGGCATGGGTTAAATACCGAGATTCAACCAAATGTACAAGAAAACTATTGTTACCGTTTCCATCTTCATATTTTAGAAAAATCTTTATTAAAATTATTTCGAATTTGAATTTCAGTTTTTCATTATATGTTTTGAAAATAGTTAGGAAACACCTTTAGATAGTTTCTATATTTCCGGAAATATACCATGAGTTAAAATTAAATTGAAAATATATGATAGCGGTTTGGAAAACGTATGGGCACAATCTTTCACAATAAAAGCCGGAACATTATCGGGTAGTCAATTAAGGTGACACAGCTTTTAAGTATCACATCACTAAATCATCCTTAATCGTAAGATTGCCCAACAAAGTGGAATTGTCAACACTATATTTACAGATGTCGGAGGTTTTGGTGGTATTTGCACTAAACACTCGACTAAATTGATCGGCAAAACCTTGAACAATATCTTCTGAGGTAGTTAAACTAACACCATTCCTTTTCATGGATCCAGGAAGTCTTGTTTGCTTTTTACGTTTATTAAACGAGCAGAATTTCTTAGGGTATTCAGCTATAACATCAAATTATAATCTTTAGGCTGACTGGTATGTGAATGCGACGAAGTGTTTATATAATTTAGAAAAGCAAGTTCGAAAGACAATGCAGGATGATGTAAATCTTCGGCAGTCAAGATTTAACTCGCTTTCTCAACGGTACAATAAAAAGACTTGGGAATATTTATCAGATCTAGTACTCTACCTCTATCATTGCATATGGAGTTGCATTGTCTTAGGTTAACCGATGAAAGAAAATTCATGAGCGTTGACACTTTGCGACACGAGAAACTTTGATTCACACATGCATAATAGTTTGAAAAGTTGAAATCACCGCAGGCAATTAAATCATAGGCTCCAAAATGATCCAAAAGGTGCTCAAATAATGTCAGATAATCATCATTACAGGTATTTAGAAGAATGTAAAGACATATAATAATGTAGATTTTAGCCTGAAGGGTAATTGATGCCGCGACAATGTCCATGGTAGTTACTGGTGAAAAAATAGAAAGCTGTTCTGTCTGAATTCCATTCTTAATTGCTATTAAAGCTCCTACCCATTTGCAATGTTGTCTGATTGTACGAAAAACGTTGAAAGAGTCCGGAAATAGTTCA
Organism: Ontholestes murinus; assembly: GCA_963969525.1. NCBI lineage: Eukaryota > Metazoa > Arthropoda > Insecta > Coleoptera > Staphylinidae > Ontholestes > Ontholestes murinus. The sequence goes on along the minus strand of OZ018393.1, from coordinate 29,569,139 downwards.
CTATTAAGCACGCTATCTGTTAGTCACGTCTCCGTAAGAAGTGCCAAGTCATAACTACACATTCCCACATTATTATAGAAGGATAGAGTTTTTGATTTGAGTCCTGGGACATTTTGATAATAAACTGATGTGTAAGTCTGTTGAGAACGAGTTAGTTATTTCTTTCGACGTTGACTTTAACAATTTTCGGCACTCCATGAAAAAAATGACCAGTTTCACGTAATGTACACGTCTCTGTTTAACTATTTTCTATAATAGGATACTTTTTTTATTTTTAAAACACTTCATGTTTGATAATGACTAGCTGTTAGTCGAAATTGCAGTCACAAGTAATTTTAAATAAATAAAACCAAGTTATTGTGTCTCCTTTATTGTATTTAAGATGTACCACAAAGTAAATGCTTCCACAATGAAGCATTTAATTTTAAAGACTTGGGCCAAAATGACAGGTACAGTTTCATTGCCGGAAAAATGTTTAAACTAATCGCCGGAGGTTGCAGTCGAACTAACATTGGTTAGTTCGGGTCAGCAGGTTGGATGGGTGAACGGTACTATTCGCTATTGGGATATAGGTTTATTTAGATACACAAATACACAAATTGCACGACTGACAGACCTCGTGATAGATAGACAAACATTACTATTACCTGTTTAAACATATAATTATCAGATAAGTTAACTAAACATTGCACAGACTTATATGCAAAAAAATATGACCAATTATACGACAAACAATCTATCAATTTCGATAGTGATAGATTGCAATTTATAGAATGAGTCGGGTTTTAGCATCAAGTGCGTAATCATGTATTTGCACACAAAAGTTATGGAATAAATATGTAATGGTATAAATATAAGTAAAGTAAGGTATTTATTTACTGAGAATAAAGATTTTTGTGTGACATCCCAAACATTTATTAATTAATATAAAATATTTTACAAAAATAATTATTAATTTTGTACTGCCTGAAATTGTAGGTAATTATAATATTAAAGGAGATTATTATTAGTGTAATAATTTTAATGAAAATTATTGCTCATCTTGCGGTTGAAACTGAGCTTTTAGCGAGGGGAGTTAATAAAGCTCTCCATGGTCGGTTTTGATGACAGCATGCGGTTACGGTGGCCACTTCTTGTATACCCCAACTACTGCTGTAGTGGCACTAAATCATTCCTATGCCATTTATGGTTTTAATAATGATACGCATCTGTTGTATTTAAATACTTATTTGATAATATACTTTAATTATCCTTAACTAAAGTACAGAATATTTTAATTTATGTTAATCAATCAGAGTTCACACCTGGATATTCGATATTGTGAACTCGAAATTCAAGAAATAATAGAACTGTAGATTTAAACGGAGCACACAGGGCTATTGTTATAACACGTTGGAGTGAACCAAGACTCCCCTTTTGATTACCTTAAAACGTGATGAAACAATAGGGTTCGTCCCCTTCACTTTAATCTGCACTGACGCTATATTCATGTTTTAACACGAACTAACTAATGATGCCGTATTGAATATTACGCTTTTAATAATAGAAACAACGTAAAATATTTCATATTTAAAAACAGAAAATATTAAGTTATATGTAATACTTATAATTCAACGTTAGTAAAATTAAACACAACAAGGAAATATAAAAAATATATGAGACGTTAAATATTATATTAATATTTCTTTATAAGTGTGTTCCAGCTGCTTTCTTTTCTTTGTGGTTTTAATATTTAAAAAAAACGTATTACTACGGGATTGCTGTAATCAAAGAAGTAGAATGTGATAAATAATTTAAATATTAATATAATAATATACATCACCCTTATATATAAATAAGAATAAAAAATAAAGAACAATATCTTACTTAATATTAGGTAATAGAACTATTGTTTTGTTTCATATAATTTTAATTTAAAATTACCTATCTTATAATTTCGTTTTATCAAGAGTGCAGTGAACAAAGTATTAACCGTAATAAATTAGATAAAGTCAATAAAATTATTATTATTAGTAAATTGTTACAATTTCAGTCTACCTAAATGCCGCATAATAAATTATTATTATCTAATAGAAAACTATCAGTTTAATCTAGCGGGAAGTTACCAAGTGAGACTTTTGCCAGGCAAACATAAGGGTACCTTAAGGGTCAATTCTGGGACCTTTGCTATTTATTACTTATTTCCATGATTTACCTCAGCAGAATTGTGATAGTTCTATTACCCAATTTGATAATGATACACTTATTAGCTCAGCATCTCTCAAATGTCTCGCTATTATTAAAAATAACAATGCTTCCAAAGTTATTTTTTTTTATTTACTGCTACTAATAAATTAACTAGGTGAATAAATATAAATATATAGTTCTAGAAGCCTGTACTTTTTGTGATACAGTATTATATAAATGATTATAAATACCTTTTTTTATATATATCACACACTTTTAATTATTTGTGACTATAGTTTCGGCAGATTTTCTGTCATTTTCAAACTATAATTCAAAAATGTTTTTAAAAACAAATTTATAATCAATTTAACAAACAAATTAGATAGCGTTGATAAGTCTCTTGTCCTTAATAATAAGTACGTAATTGTAATATATACAGTATATTATTTCGATGATCAATACAATAATAATAAAATTATTGAAATGTATATTATAGTATTTTGTTTATATACCCCAAAGTCCTGTTATTGTCTATTACTTTAATGCGTACATAATACTGTATTACTTTGTTTTTATTTTAATCAATAAAAGGAATAAAAGGAACGATAGATATGATATTACAATGCTATTAGTTTCTGACTAAAAAAATAAACCATTGAGTTAATTTTTATTATCTGTACTTTATTTTATTCAAACAGTAATGTTATTAAATTGATACATCTAATTAATATGCTAAGTATATACATTCGTAGTCCATAATCGTTATAATTAAAACTAAAAATTATTTCAAATAATAATATAGCAAGGGTACACACCCGGGGCTCGATCAGGGGGACTAATCAATACGCGATGAAGGCCACGAAGGGAAGCTGAAATACACAGGTTTAAAAATGATATTTTGAATGTTCAAAGAGTAGCAAATACAGACCTTGTAATCAACACATATTATAACTTAAATTGTGCTTTTTTTGTAAATTGAATAACTGAAATATATTTGTATAAGAAGAATCTTCATTAGTCTGATTTACAGTTACTTTTATATATAATATTCGGATAATATTTTAAATTAAGTTTCATATTTTTATAATATATTATTCACTGATATTTAGTCTTTTAAAATTTGCTTTGTATCTTGTAGGTTACAAGAATGCTAAAGCAGAAATACAAAACGAAACGCACAGCTTCTTCCCTATTTAGTTTGCAATGAGAAATAATATACTACTCGGGGCCTAGAACCTTTCGACTATCGTCTCATTACGAACTTAAAGAATTTTCAGGCGAAAATCAGGTAATAACGTTAAATTTCCAACGGTTGGCTAAATGGACTGGCGTACAACATCTACAACGACATTTCATACGGAACAAGCATTACGTCAAAAAATAGAGAAAAGATATTGATTTTATATAAATAAAACTTAAAGAACCGTTTTTATTTAGACACGTTTGATAATATAATGATTCTTTTATTTTTGCAAGGTTTTATTTTAATTTTCGTGTATTAAGAATGAAAAGTGTGGGGTTAATTGACTTAACATGTTAAGTAAATTTTTACTTCTTCGTTTATTTCGTTCTTTTTTATTTTCTCAAACGTTGTCAAATTTATTTAACTTAGTTCGTAAATTTTGACGCAATTTTCATTTTGTACATGTATATGACACCTTGAAAATAAAGAGATATTATTATTATTATTATTATTATTATCCCTTAATTGCCTTCCATAACTTCATCATTAATAGATTACCATAATATTAAGACATAATTTTAAAATGGTTCAGACAATTCTTCAATTTAGAAAAATTATGTCCCTTACTATAATTTATAAAAAAATATGACTTGAAATTAATTTTATTTAAAACAATTCAAGAAAACCTTAAATTTATAATTTCTTTGACACTTCTAAAGACATAGCGTTCATAAATCTAAATGTATCATATTTAATGAAAACTTAAAACTATCAGAATTATATTTAAATATTGCAAAATAAAACTATTACGATAAGTAATAGTAATGAAAAAATAAAATGAAATAAAATTTTTCAAAATGTGACAATTAGAACTGTCATATAAATTGAATTGTTTAATATTTTTGCGGTTATATTAGGTGTTGTTTGTAAATTATTTTTACTTTTTGATGAACTCTCCGCCATCTTTTTTAAATGTTTACTCTTACATGTTCCCTAGTCAATCCCAACTAATTTTATTATATGTAATATTGAAAAGGCAATCGGTGAGTTAAATCGAGATGAAGCAGGAATTGTTAGACAAGAAATGGCACGAATTTTAAGGAACGCACGAACTCAATATCACTCGCGAAGAATACCAAGTATTAAAAGTACGTCGCAGAAATAATGAAATTATAATCTTACCTGCAAATAAAGGTAACGCAAAAGTAATCATAAACAGAACAGATTATCCGGAAAAATGAATTCTCTAATAGTTCTTCCAATATAATAATCGATAACAATTGATTCTACCAGATACTTAGAAAAAACTACAAAGGCCAATATTAATGGGTCACACCTGGATCAAGATACGAAAATAGCGACTATTACCAAAGAGAATTCATCCATATAACCAAAATTATGTAGATTACCAAAAATTTACAAAAATGGGAATCAGGTAAAGCCGATTGTAAGTTCAGTTTACTCAGCGATAAACTCGTTGAATCAGTAGCATCTTAATATTATAAGTAAGATATAATAGTAGCATCTTGTGTGAAAAAATTCGACACATTTCTTAGAATTCATCAAATCATATAAAATTAACTCAGAAAAATATTAGTCAGCTTTGATGTGGTTTCTCTCAAGTGCCAATAGAAGAAACAGTTAATATTTAAAAAACGAAACATTTAATACCAGACCGTATACTCGTTTTAATAAAACACTGTACCTCTAATACATATTTTATATACAAATGCACACGATACAGATATATAGAAGGCGTATCACCAGTTCCTCCAGTTTTAGCCAACTTACTTTTGGAGGACTTGGAAACTACACAATAAAAACTGCGCCAAATAAACCATCGGTGTGTTTACGATATGTAGATTACATTTTCGCCATTTGTAGACATGAAAAATAATGTCTTAATGAGTTCGTACAACACCTAAACAGAATATATACACCCCAAAATAAAATTTAAAATTTTAATTTGACGCAAATAATAAAATTTCATTCCTTGATACACTTATAATCAGGAAACCAGATGCAGCACTAAGCCATACTGTATATAGTAAGAAATACCTACATGCATAATCTAACCACCATCATCTAATTTTTTTACGGTGTCAACATGGTCGAAAAAAAAGAGCTTTCCAGAAACAGAGAATCATGTTCTCCAAACTAAAGGCGAGGATAAAGGTCCTGAGGCACCACAAAAGTCCTGGTCTTAAAATGCATAGAGAGGCGATTAAAGTTACTACATTGACAAGAAATTTCCAATCACTGGAAATGTATCCATTGGTGGTTTAATCTTGAGTGCAGTACAGAAGATGAAGATGAAGCATACAATCGTCATTAGGCGTGATTACCTGCACTATATTAGTCAGGTTGAGTGTACTCAAGGTCACAAAATGTACAGGTTTCAAAAAGGGCTTCAATAAATTCTAATGTACTTGTCAAAAAGAGGTTTTTTGATGGGATTGGTGGAGAAAGACCGGGTTGCAGATTTAATGATATGTTTGGTGATTCTTTCTGCCAAGGGGGTGGGTGGTGTTTAATTTGCTGTATTTTTTCAGGATCTGACGTTCTATGGAGAGATTCGAGCTGAGAGGAAGTGGAGGTGAAGAGAGCGAATTTGAATTCAAGGACAAGTCTTATGAAAGCTCTGTATGTGCGATATTGGAGGTGTGGTCTGGAATGTTGGATTTTTGAGCGGTGAGAAGAGAGTGCCTTCTAAGGACTTTTTTCCGTAACTCATTAACGGCGGCAGAGGGACTGAGGTTATGTTGGAAAAGGTAGGACATTTGTTTTTGTGGAAATAGAGGATGATTGTTGACTAAGAGAGGGATGGAGGAGGGAGAGGCAAGTTTACGGTGGTACTAAGGGTGTGATTGGAGGGATGAATGGCGAAGTGCCAAGTATGGGCCTAGTGCTTGAAGTGAATGACGTCTTATTGTAGTTTAGAGACGGCTGTGTGGGGAGTATTGTAAGATGCACAAAATGGTGTCAAAGTCTCTTAGAAGAAAACAGTGGCAGTGGCTACTCTTCGCGGAATTAGTGGAGGTAAGGGGGTAGATGGCATCGTAGACGGAGCGACCATGTCGAAAGCCATTTTGGTGATCAGGGATATGAGGCTTAGAGAAATCTAGGAGTTGAAAAAGGATGATATACACGAGGAGTTTACTTGTGGTATTGAGCAGGAAGATTGGACGGTAGGAGGATGGGATAGAGATGTCGTTGGATTTTTTGGGAGTATTATAATTTTTGCGGATTTTTAAGAGACAATGAAGTAACCTGCAGCCATGAAAGAGCGAAAGATAAAAAATACAAAGTAACAACAGCTTTTACAACTAAAACAAAAATAAAAAACTTGACTAAGAAACAGAAAGACAGAATTTTACAAAAAGAATTCACGAAATGCTTTTTAAATATTGTGACCAAACATCCACACAAAAATAAATAGATAACCAGCCGCTCAGTAGACTAGTAGTGAGCGTAAGATATGTGCAGGTGTTCCACAGGGTTCTGTTCTGTCCCTGACACTGTACAATATTTACACAAGCAACATTCCGAACCTAACTCCGAAAATGATTGCACAATATGCAGACGAAACGGCTCTACTTAGTAGAGGAGACATCACAGTTTATCTAGAAAAAACTCTCCAAGCTGTTCTCAATACCTACGAGAAGTGAATGACTAAATGGCGACTTGAGTTGGCGACAGTAATAGAGAAGATTAAATATATAATAACATTTATATGGAAATATCCAAATAATTTAAATATAATAGAGTTAATCTATTTCATATTTATTATCCGTAACAATATTAAATTTTTTAGTATAACATCTATATGCTATTTAATTTTTTAGTAATTTAAACAATTATATTTATTTCATGGCTAAGAAGTATTTATTTAATTACCCTTCAGAAAATTATCAAAGCTCGGTAATTTTATGGATTGTACTTTGTAAACAAAATTAAAATATAGAATACATTCACAATCATTATTAATTACCTAAAATTTTAATGTAAAGGGTTAATTTTTAATTACCAGCAAAATTTTAAGAACCACCTTGATGAGAAAAATATTAAAATTATGGTAAAATCCTATAGACTACTGGCAGCAAATATAAAACCTTAACGAAGCACTTATTATATGGCTAACTGAAAGAACTGGTGCATTTAATATAAAAATAAAATATAGCAGTACTCAATATTAATATTACTAATGGAATTTTACGTACTTTTTTTTCAGTATTTGCAAGACAGATATTGTAAATTGTGAAAATTGCAAAACAAATTAAATTTAATCATATTTACTCTAAACCAATCATAATATTATGATACATAATTTTACTTCGACAATATTTAATTTGTACTGTATATTTCATCTGATTTTTTAATAGAAAGATTACCTTTAATCTTTACATTTGCTAATGCAAAATTATTGCGGCTTAAACTATTATTAATATTACAAAAATGGTCTTAAGAACATCATAAAAACTTTTAGTAAATAATACTACTTCTTTTTCTTACATTTTTTTAAAATATAACTGAAGTTATTTGTTAGTATCTTATACTAAAAAGACATTTAAAAAAAATCCTAATATTACGCAAATATTTTTTTTTAAATTATTCGCAGGAATTTAAATCATTTTATATACTCAAAAATATTTAAATATTTGCAATAATAATTTCGAAAGTCATAGATAGATTCTTTAAAAAATATTGTTTGTATGATCTGGCAGTACAGTCAATCAATTATTTTTATGTTTTTTAGCAATTAAGTTGTTTTACCTTAATTTAGAAATAGCTCATTAAAATCATTAGCCAACTTGAAAATAATATAAGAGTAATAATTTGTGTTCGAACATATAACATTTTTTTTAACACATTAAAACTTGAAATTTAAGTTATTTGACATATTTATATTCTATAATTAAATACGCTTAACTAAAATTTTATATTAGGTATTAATTCATATTATAATATTGGTACATGTCGTACCAAGTAATATCGTTTGTTAATAAAGTAGAATAAGTATAAACGTATTTAAAAACATATGAGAAAATTTTATGGATACAATTAAACAATGTATAATGTCATTGGTTTTAGTTAAAAAATAATGAAAAAACAAACATACTAAAATTAATTAAATAATTTGAGCTAATGTTTGATCAAATTAATATGCGTCTTGGATTCTCTTTTTTGTTCTAGTTATATGTGTAACATATGTAAGGGGAACGAAGCTTATAACAGAAAACGTGACCAAGCAGTATAGACATTTCCCTGTTGGAACATATCCCACTGCCCATAGCTTTCATGTTCGTTTTGTTGACTCAATATCCCGCGTCGAGTGTTACACGTTTCGTTTATGAATTATTGCCACTTTCTTGACAATTGTTTACATAACATTTATATTATTCGAAAATTTACGATGTGATTTTAGGATCGTATCAGAATTTTTAATTTCAGATTAAAAACTAATTTTACAGGACAAAAATATCTATGATCGATAGCTAAGAGAGTGACGTACCAACCAAACTAAGCTAGAATAAAATGTAAAAACAAAACACAATGTAAAAGTTACTGAAATAAAAAAGTTGTATATATACTAATTTTATTATTTTATAACTTTATTTGGCACTCCAATTTGTCATTAAATATTTCTTAGCTTAAATCTGATTTATACTTTAGAAACTATCTACGAAACATAGTTTGGGAGAAATAAATGGTTTATATATAAAACGAGTTGTTTAAAAATATTTAAATGCCTTTACAATGAAATCTGGTTGAAGGTTGAATTATAAATAGGAATATATTTGAATTTTAAATATTATTTTATCTATTCTTAGACAACTCATTATTTTAAATACATATTATATTCCTTTGTTACATATGTAATTTCAAAAAACCAAACGTTTAATCTTATCCTTAAGTAAGATACATAATTTTTACGTTTACTCCTCTTCCAAGATAAAGAAAGGTTTGTAATATACATATCTTCAAATCATCATTTTAAAAGTATTTTATTATTTTATAATTGCTAAATTTGAAATTATGGAACACTTTTTCTAATTATCAATATTTTACCATTTATAATTTCTTATTCGATAATTAGAAATATACTCCATTAATTAATCCATGTTCAAGTATGTATATCAATGCCGAATAAAATGAATAAGGGAGAATGTAATAAGATTGAGATAAAAGAGTAATAAAATAAAAATTATCAAGCTGAAAATAAGAGTAGGTCTAATATGATCGACAGGCGAGAACGAATAGAAGATTTAAATTGGAAAATAAACTCGATTCCTCAAATCTTAATCAAGAAAAATAATAAAAACTTTCATAAACAAAAATTAACTAAACAATGTATGCAAAAACGGCCAAGGAGTAAGCAAGTGGCGCTTAAAAAATATTAAAGTAAATAAAAGTGTACAAAGAGGAAAGGAACGAAACCAAAAAGTCATTAGAGATATACTATCAAAATATTCGCATTCCGAATTGACAAGTTTGGAGCGTCACAAATTGACTGGTTAACTATCTATGTTCTCTGCCGTTGACTCCACTAGAAAATGAATTAAGGAAATAAGGTAATAAAAATGAATATAGGGTATTAAACACAGAAGTAAGGAATCCATTTAGTGTTATACTAATAAAACTTAAAACAATCAAAAAAGTAGTGAAAATTTTGACAATAGTAAATAGGAAAGCTAAGGAAGAACACTCATGAAATAGTGGAATAAAGGAAAACAGAATGTGGAGAATTGAAAAATGACACTAAACAGAGACAAAAACTTAAGAAATAAAGCATTTTTGTTGACAATTTTAAAGGTTGTTAATGTAAAACACTGCGACAATTATTTCGCTATACAATGGCTTCATCAGGAAGATGATAAATTAATTGTTGCAGTGTTCGTTATTAAGAAGCATGTGAAAATTATCAACCAAAATATTTTATTACCTTCATATTATAGAATTTCATCAAGTAAAAGCCTCATCAATTCAATAGAGACAAAGATGACGGAAAATGTAAAATATATGAAATTTTAATATACGGTGTGAATCTCTTTAAATTTTTAGAATCAAAGCAGTACCCTTGCTGGTAATCCATTTAGTATATAAATCAATAATTATATTCAAAGTGAAGATTATGCAAATTTAAAATATAAATTTTAGATCTAATCTAATTTTGGCTGCGAATAGTAAACTGTATCTAAATTTTACCAAATTATTTGGTATCGAAATAATAGTTATTTATGTTCCTAGTCAGTAAAGTGATACTTTATTGAACGAGTCTGAGATTATGAGCCGAGTGAGCGAAGCGAACGAGGCGAGTAACAGACGAGTTCAATAAAGACACTTTACTGACGTGGTGCATACAAACTTTTATGGCCAACCGTAAACATTTATAATTTAAAAATATTAACATATAAAACTTGTCACATTTTCATATGACAAAATATACAAAACGTAAACATACATATCAAATTTGTTTTGAAAAGTTTGCATAAATTACCTTCATCATCAAGTAGATTTCATCCGGTGCACTTGGTAAAAATCTTCCTTTTTGTTTTCTTCCACTATTTTTTAATAAATAATTCTCGATTAAATTTTCACTGTTGGAGCTGAGTCAGCGAGACGCACGATTTCTGTCAATGTCATATAGTCATGGCTATGTCGATAAACATTTGCGGCAGGTAAAATACTTTATCGCCAACCGTCAGTAAAACCATGCATTACCATAGTGATTTCCGGAAGTAAACAAACACTTTATTTAACTGTAAAATTTTCTGCCGCAAAACTGTACAATAAAGTATTTTACCTGCCGCAAATGTTTATCGACATAGCCATGACTATATGACATTGACAGAAATCGTGCGTCTCGCTGTCTCAGCTCCAACAGTGAAAATTTAATCGAAAATTATTTATTAAAAAATAATGGAAGAGAACAAAAAGGAAGATTTTTACCAAGTGCACCGGATGAAATCTACTTGATGATGAAGGTAATTTATGCAAATTTTTCAAAACAAATATGATATGAATGTTTACGTTTTGTTTATTTTGCCATAATATAATGTGACAAGTTTAATATGTTATTTTTTTTGTAATTATAAATATTTACGGTTGGCGATAAAAGTTTGTATGCACCACGTCAGTAAAGTGTCTTTATTGAACTCGCCTGTTACTCGCCTCGTTCGCTTCGCTCGCTCGGCTCATAATCTCAGACTCGTTCAATAAAGTATCACTTTACTGACTAGGTACATAAATAACTATTATTGTACAGTTTAGCGGCAGGTAAAGTACTTTACCTGCCACAAATTTTACAGTTAAATAAAGTGTTTGTTTACTTCCGGAAATCACTATGGTAATGCATGGTTTTACTGACGGTTGGCGATAAAATTAGTTTACTCAAATTTCTTTTTAGAACCAAGCCAGTTTATTAAGTGATTCTAATAAATTTTAGGTTCTCTATTTAAAACGTTAGATTTAATTAATAAAATGTCTTTATAAACAAGATAATGCCTGTTGTATTTTTGTAATTGTTGGTGTAATCTGGGATGGCCCCAGGTAGGTTCCGTAAATGGAAAATACTATGTACTGGTTTTAACACTCTTTATTCTACATTAATGTAACGCAAGTAGCATACTATAACAATGCCAAATGTCAACAATAGAACATTATAAAAATATTGTTATGATATTTGTAATCAAATACATCTACACATATTGTACATACATTTTGTATGTCTGTAATAATGTGTCTTAAGTGAGAGTCTCAAAGTTTGAACTGACAACTAGTATGTTATAGTTATCTGCATACATTAGAATGTGTCAATTGTTTTGGCAATTACATTGAGAAGGTCATTCACATATTTAACAAAAAGCAAAGGACTCAGGATACTTCCTAAAGGTACCCCTCTATTAGTGTCTCATGTAGATCAGTATGTGTTATTTATAATGATTTTCGGTCTCTTAAAATAGATTCAACTACAACATAATTCTAGTTTTCATAACAATATTTTGTGATTTATTGTGTCAAATGCTTAGGTCTAGAAACACCTTAAGGGACTTGCATCAATGTAATTAATGGTAAAACAACTACATTTTCCCGTTTTAAATATTTTTGAATTAATTTCATTTCATCGTGAGCTGTTCTTATTTTGCATTTCGTGGCCAATATTAAAAATTTCAATGGGCGTTTTTGGCTTTAAAAACATAGTTTTATCATTTCTGGAGATATTTACATTTGACTGCTTATTTAAAATTGTATTAATTAGGTTAATTGAAATATTAATGAAATGATGATTCCTCTATTTGATCAACTAATGGGTCAGCTGATTATTTTCATTTGCCAATGATTTAATTTACTATATACCAAGTTATAAAATGTATTAAAATCCTTTAGTTCGTTGTAGAAAATTAAATAATAAATTTAAGAATACGAAAACCTTTCATAAATCTACAACAGTGAGAATTACTAAGACTACAAAACAAATTAATTTGAAACAACTACTTCTCTTGAATAAAACAAAATTAATTTGCGTGTTACGAATAGTACAACTATCAAAACAACACTAATTTGAATGAAATTATTTCTGTTGAATAAACTAACAAACTACAACATGCATTTTAGATTGTTATAATATGACTATAACATGAAAAATTATTAACATGTTAATAATTTTTTCATAATAATGTACCGCTAAGAATTTAATGCTTTCGTGTTTATTTCCGCTGTTTAAGTCGAAAGTAAGAAAATTTGTTTTGTTCGTATTCATTATAGTACAACTATCATTTGCTAGATCCTGTACAACAGTTTTATCATCTGCAAACATATATGTTGTTATATCAACATTACTCCCCAGATAATTTATTTCAGTAATGTACGATGTTTCACCATTGATAGAAACAACTTGTTGCCTATGAGTAAGGTATGACTTGATTAGGTTTAGCGTATTACCCCTCACCCCATAATACTCTAATTTACTAAGCAGTTGGTCATGACAAACACAATCAAACGCCTTACTTCCGCATTCAAACGCTTCTGTAATATTTTTTACCAGTTCGATCATTGCACATAATGTGGACTTTCCCTTGCGGTATTCGAATTGAAAATTACTAATTTTTCTGTCCATGTAAGAATAAAGCCTGTTATAAATAATTATTTCGAAGACCTTAGAAATAATAGGTATAATGGCAATAGGGTGATAGTTTATTGCCTCAAATTTATCTCCATTTTAGTAAATTGGAATAACTTTCAAATTTTTTAACTGATTTGGAAAGAGTCCATTTTCTAGGAATATGTTTATTAAGTGTGTAAATAAATATCTTTCGAAGGTGAGTTTTTAAGGTGTGTTTCACTTCCTCAGTGTTCGTCGGTGACATAAAAAACTATTGAGATGATACTTTATAATTTTTTAACAATCTAGTATAGACATTTAGTTGCAAGTTACCAACGAGTTGATCAATAGTTTCAATACATTATTTTTGAAAATAATTGGGTGTTAGATCAGAACATTGGTTATTATTTGATATGTTATTATTATTAAACTGGTTAATAATCTGCCACAATTGTTTAGGTTTATGTATTGATGATAAAATTGTATGCTCTGTATATGCTCTTTTTGCTGCAGCAACCTCAAGACTCACTGTTGTAGATTCACGAAATGTTTTCGTATTTTTAAATTTATTATATGCCAAGTTGTTTTCATTTTGTTGCCACTCATTGTTCAATATGTTTCCGTTTTGCAATCTGCAATAAGATATTATATTTTTTTTTAATAAAGAAAACTTATAACTTTTTTATACCACTTTTTATTTCACTTTTTGCGACTAGTTTCGATTACACGGTAATCATTATTAAACAAGTACTTAAAATCTAAATTACAACCGTTTATATCCTACAAACTAAAACGCTTCAAAGAGGGGGGTGTACAACAGGTCCACCTGGTCGTTTAAGATGGAAATTCCCGGATTAATTTTTGCTTTATGAATTTCAAGGGCTTCCAGTAAATCCATTTTTCTACCTTTCTCGGCAAAATAGATTACCGAAAGTACATCCTTGTCAAAACTATGGTTTGAGACTAAAAGATGATTTGCAAAGGTTGAATTATTGTGTTTTAAATTGTATGATCTTTGATGCTCTCTTAATCGAATTTGAAAATTCCGACCTGATTGACCGATGTACACAGTCCCACAATTTGGACATGTTAGAATGTAAATTCCTGACTTGTACAAATAATTTATCGGTGTTTTTGCATTAAAAATTAAGTTACTAAGTTTAGTATTTGATCTAAAAACAATGTCAATGTCTCGTTTTTTAAAGATGTTTCTAATTTTTTGACTTATTATTCCGAAATATGTTAAGATTTTATAAGATTTATTATCTGCAGCTGGATTGACAGCATATAGGTACTTTTCAATTTGTTTGGATTGATATTTATATATTAATTTAGGAATTAGTGTATCTGGATAGCCATTATTAGTGGCAATTTGTTTAATTATGTTTATTTCTTTGTTAAGGTAATAAGGACTAAGGGGGATTTTGAAAGCACGGGTTATCATAGAGTAAAAGCCTGCTATTTTGTGTTTATATGGATGACGAGAGGTATTCGGGATAATTGTGTCTGTGAAAGTGGGTTTTTGGTATATGTTGAACGTCAGTTTATTGTTAGTTTTTCTTAATGTTAAATCTAGAAAATGAATCTTGTTCTCAACTTCTGTTTCAACTGTGAATTTAATGGAAGGATGCAGAGAGTTAAGGTACGTTAGGAATTGAGTTATTTGTCTATCAGTACTCTCGAAACACGCCATAATATCATCTACATATCTGTGCCACCATTTGATATGTTTTTTACCTTGAGATGAGCTTAGTATTTGATTAGTAAGGTTGCTCATAAAGATTTCGACTAGCAGCGGACTCAGTGGTGATCCCATTGCTAAACCTTCCTGTTGAATATAGAATTTGTTGTTAAAAGAAAAATGATTATGTTTTAAAATAAAATCTATTAAATTAATAAAATCTGATTTTACTACTGGGTTAGCATTGTTATACTCTAAATGTTGAATTATTAGTTGGAGGCATTCTTCAGGGGGTATTTTTGCGAACATATTCGACACATCGAAGGATACTAACTTACAACTATTAGGAATGACTGTATTTTTTAAGTTATTAGCTAGGTCTACAGAGTTTTTTATGGAATGTGGGTCTTTGAAATTGGTAATCGATTTAAAAATAGAAATAAGTTCAACAGAAATTTTGTGGGCTGGAGAGTTTATGTATGAAACTACAGGACGGATGGGATTATCAGGTTTATGAATTTTTATCAGACCGTATAGCCTGGGGATTCTCGGATTCATAGGAAATAGATGTTTTGTTTTATTGTCTTGAAATAAGGTGTTATCCTGTACTGCTGATTTTAATTTGTTTAATAGGTGGTTAGTTGGGTCTTTTTTAATTTCTGAAATATTAGAGGTACTTATATTTATATTATATTCATCGGTTTTTAAAATGACTATAGAATTAATTGCCTTTGTCGGCTTTTGTTACTGTTAAATGATTATTTTTTACTTTTTTATTTATAGATTTGATTGTTTTTGTGTCTGAATTTGAAAGTGAATTTGTTTGTTTTATTAAATTAGCTATTTTTGATTTATCGATAGTAGATATGGGTGTTTTTTTGCTCTCAAAGAGCATCAAAGATCATACAATTTAAAACACAATAATTCAACCTTTGCAAATCATCTTTTAGACTCAAACCATAGTTTTGACAAGGATGTACTTTCGGTAATCCATTTTGCCGAGAAAGGTAGAAAAATGGTTTTACTGGAAGCCCTTGAAATTCATAAAGCAAAAATTAATCCGGGAATTTCCAACTTAAACGACCAGGTGGACCTGTTGTACACCCCCCTCTTTGAAGCGTTTTAGTTTGTAGGATATAAACAGTTGTAATTTAGATTTTAAGTACTTGTTTGATAATGATTACCGTGTAATCGAAACTAGTCTGCAAAAAGTGAAATAAAAAGTGGTATAAAAAAGTTATAAGTTTTCTTTATTTAAAAAAATGAAAATGTACTACGAAGTTAACGCCGAGAAGATTCAAGAGATATTATATTTAATATGGACTTCATTTTATTGATATTTTGCCTCATGATTAAATATCTTAAAACTTGCAAACAGTTAAGCTTATGTTTGCATATAGCTAATTCCGGAGTTTTTAATTGTTTCTGTGTTTTGGTTTATTCTTAGTTATTACTTTAAGACAACTATGCTCGAATGTATTGCTTATAACTTTCATAAATATACGCCAACAGCAATTTTTGTTATTAGATGCATGCACTTCATGCTATATATTATTATATTATAATGAAGGTACAAACGAGTAGAGTACATGACAGTTTTTGCGTAAAATGGTCAGATATATGTGTTTCAAAGACAGATGTTTCATAGTCATTGTCCTAATTTATTATGATATTATCACGTGTTGCTGATTTTGCACATGATATTCTCGTAGGTGTTGCAATTGAAGCTGTCGCATATTTGGAAATTCGGTAGTTTCCTGGCCTGACTCATCTAGATCTATATCAAAGTCTCCATGTCTAAAGTACGTTAACCATCTTTGGGTGAGAATATTTAATAGCATATCAAGTTTTGTAAAAGGTTCATGTGCCGCACATTTAAAATTATTACATTCCGCTAGGCCTACAATGTCCTTCCTTGGGTTGAATGAGATGCTCTCATATGCATAAATCGATGCTCCCCCATATGCGGTACAATGTGATGATCTGCAGAAGTGGGCCGCCAATACCAATTTTCCCTAAATTATTTTCGTTTTACCAGTGTTCGGTGGTGGATAATAATTTAAAATTTTAATGGCCTTCAGATTCTTACTAAAAATGGATCTTATATTTAGATGTATAATGTTTCTTCGTTACTTTTCTTTCTTTCAGGTAGCGATGAAAAAATCTTGATACTCTTGTTCCCTTGGGTCAGTTTTTGGGCTCGCTTAGTATTTCCAGAAATTCAATAGGGGCAAATTCTTGATTATTTTAAAAAATTCCATAGGAATATTTTTTTAAATAATTACTCGAATTTTGCGTTATCGATTCCGTTCGGTTCTAAGAATGTAATTAATTGATCTACTGTGGTATTAGAGTTTAATTTGCATACATGGAATTTAGCTCTCCCTATTAACTCCAGTACACTTCCAGGTGCATTTGCGTGAAACAGTTGTTTTGGTTAGTTATCAGTTGATAATTGAATCTTCTTCGCGAGTGTATCATTCTAGGTTATACTGATTATCTACGTTTATCTGCTGTATTGAAGTGATCTTCAATTACCTCAAATATTGTCTGCAGAATATCCCTCTATTTTGCTCTTCATTCAAACGGATATATTTTTCTCGTGCGGCTTACCTATCAGACGATTATTTGAATTTAGTTAGATGGAAACTCTCAGTAAAGTCTTTAATTTTTAATAAAATTGAAATAAATAAACAAAAAAATAAATAGTAATAAATAATAAATCCTATAATTTTAAAAGTGCTTGAATATGAGCCAACTTTTTGGCTTATATGTGACTTAAATTATATACTGTAATCTATCCTTAGTTTTGTAGTAACAATGAAAAGGGTTATCACTTGAGAGTATGAATATATTTCTTATAATTATCAACTTTTTGTGCCCGTTATTGTCTAGAAAACTATTCTATTAAATTTAGAGACTAAACTACAATCATTTGTTTGAATTGCTGTTTTGAAGTGTTCTAGAACAATGATCCTATTATTATAAATATTTGATACCAATTTGAATCTTATTGAAAATTTTATTTCTTTTTTAGATTTAATTTGGTTGAGTCTGAAGTAATTTTGGATTTTACTATAATAATCGAAGTTTTTTTATGAAAAGAAATAATTTTGTTCAGTTATGTATTGACCATTTTTTCAAAGACCTTTTACCATATTTTGTGTAGCATCATGATGTCACGCTCAAATAACTTCAACCTATCTCAGCAAAAAAATAAGAAAGTGTTATTTGATACCAGAGACTGAATTGAATTGTTTACCGCTTATGAAGTTTTGCAAAGATCGAAACAGATAGTAGTCCCATGGAGCAAGCTCTCATGAGTTTGGCGGATGGTTCATCAAATCTCATTCAAGCTCCAGCATCTTCTCGTGGGTCTTCTTGTGTGTGGCCTCGCATTGCCATGGTGGAATGCAACACTTTACGATTTGGCCACATTTCGTTGATGGCTTCATTCAATTTGTCTAATTGGCGACAGTGATCAGCTATATTGATGGTTTGGTTCTGTGGTAGCAACTCAGAATACAGTTATATTAAATAGTTGATTTTAAAATTTCTGTTTAAGTAAGTGAGTTGAATAAAAAATTGCAAATTAACTACGTATTATTAATTAGATACAATAATAATAATAATAGATGCCTAGTCAATTAGTTCTTTAACCTTCTTTCGATGGATATTTGCTTTCAAAGGGATTGCAGCTTGTTTACCGGGATTGCACTACGATCGTTTTCGCACCGCGTTATGCTAAAGTATAGGTTTCTCATCGTTAGTGACAATACGTTTAAGAAGTGGATCATTCCCTTACTTTTTTTAAATAAAAATTCCTATCAAAAGGTATTTAGGTTAGATGATTCAGTCCAATCATAATTGGTTAAAAATACAAGTGTAGGTATCTATTGGTCGGAATAGAAGAGACCGAAGATCTGTATACGCTTATACAAATAATATAGTGTAAGTTGAAGTAATTGTAATTGCAATATTAAGCAGATATATTTTGCATCAGTGTATTTAAACTTTACGTGCTAATTGATTACTACAAGCAAAAACCATGTTCATATTATTTTTATAATTTATATATATAAAAAAATCTAAATAATTATAAATTTAGTATTGACGGAAATATTTGATTACCTCTACAAAAACATTCTATACCGGATATATTGTGTTATTTTAAGTGGCTTCATTTATTTTGAAGTAGATGTATTATAAATTGGGGCACCATCGCACTTAGAAAATCTTAATATATTGTCACTTCCATAAGCTAATTTAATTAATTTATTTTTATCTCTATATAAACTGACTTTCTGAATTTAGGTGCTAAATAAATAGAAGAAGTTAAAAATATAATTGCCAATTGTTGTCAAGGAAAATATAGTTATAGAAACATTACATTTATAAATATTTATGTATATCTCGAGAGAAAACAAAATTTTGTATATTTACTTAAAGCTTTGGTGCTATAATTTTTGTTTCTCTTCGAATAATCGAGTTAAATTTAAAGAACTTAACATTCTTTACATTTTTTAAATAAATATCCGTTATGCTTATAAATTAATTACTAAATAAATATAAATAAGTTTTTACATATATATTTTTATATAACAAATAAATATCATATCATAAACATTAGTGGACTACTTAATTTAAAGATAAGTTATATGCTTATAGATAAACGCATTTTTGAAATTTGTAAACTGTTTTATTATATATTAGTGGGTCTTAGAGTACTACTGCACATAATAAATAAAATATAATATTTTAAGTGATAAATTATATAAGGCCACTAATTCGGTTGATTGAAGCTCTGACGTGTTCTTAGTTAAACATGATAAATAACTTAGCCGTTACTTAATTAGACCCTTGTTGTTAGTTGCTGCGTTAAACTTGATAATTGATTTAGCAAGGGTTGCGTTTAGTTTCATTTTTATATTGTTACAATGTTATAAGCCATACATTAAACTAAAGTAATATTATAATATTGTTATAACATAAGATTTAAAAATTAAAGGTGTAACTTCCATAATTGTTGTTAAAGTTTTTATGTGAGGATATATAAAACTAATAGGACATAGTTATTTTTTTACCTAACTATAAAATATTGGTGAACATTAACGCATTGTAGTTGAAATAAAACAACAAAAATATTTCCATAGTTCTAATCAATATATTGATGTTTAATAATCCAAAAATTCGAGCATAATTATTTTATTGGCTTGGTTACAAAAATTAAAACTTCGTACAAACATTTTTATAACAAAAATGAAAGCGCCATACTAATGCTTTTCGTAAAAAGTGTTTAAGTAAATGAAAGAATTCATTAGAATAAGTTATCTGGTTAACTTTAAGTATTTATTATCTATGAACCGTTATGTATGAATATCATATACTTATAATTATTTAGATTATTATAATTTTTTACGATATTTATTGACATTTTTTTAACTATTTTGCCCAATCAGCTCATAAAATTAGCACATCATTAAGTACACATGATTATATAAGCAAGCGACATTTTAATTTAATACACTTTTATGTTCCGAAAATTTAAAATGAGACTTACTGGCATTCTGTGTGTTACCCTGCTATGTGCTCTTACAGTACAGGTAATTATAAATTCTTTAGAATTATATACCAATATTTGTACGTTATTATTATAAAAAAATTTACTTGTTTAGTTGTTGAAGTAAGACATCAGTTAATATATAAAAAATGTTACTTTAAATAATTTCCAAATTAAGTTTCTTTTCTAAATTAAAACCGATTACAAAATTTATAATACTAAAAAAAGATAAGTATTAATTATAAATATATGGGAAATTTTATTAAAAGACAACCAGTATTATATATAATATATAATATATATACAGGGTATACAATGTAGAGAAATAACTGAACAATAGATTCCTAGGATTAAGATATGATCATTTAAGACGTCATATCTATATCTAACAGTTTACGGTTAACGAAAAAATATTATTTGTTCTATTAATAAAAATTGCTATTCGTTTATAAGATATTTTTAAACTAATTTATTTATTTTAAGGCAAATCTTCAACAAAAATTCGATGAGGTAATTCATAAACTGCGTACTAGGAACGAAAAACGTAGAAATTGTACTATTGAATTCTTTGACTTGAAGGAAGATCAATTATTTGAGTATAGGTCAACAAATCGCGAAATAGTTTTTGCAAAAACAGAAAAAATTAACGCCGCCGCTGATGACAAGACCGATAATTGTCGGGAAGAAATAATTGGCAGAGTAGAGACCGTTTCTCAAGAGACAACTCAATATATTGAATCTATATATGCTTATTATGATCCCGAAGTATTAATGGTTAAAAATGCAAACGAAGCTGATCTAAAAAGAGATTCAGATGAGATTGATGCAAAAATATCAAAGTTCTCTGCCGCCACGAATGATATAAAACGTCTACTTATTATTGTCGAAGCAGAGATGCAACTACATACTCCATTCCAATACAACTCTAAAGGAGAATTCGCAAGGATTATTACGCTTACGTCATATTATAGTTATGCAGCAACCACTTATTTATTAGCGAAACTTAATGAGATTCAAGCGTATATTCCTACTTGTTAGTTTAAATATATTCAATGCAATTAAATAAAAATATGTCAACATTTTCTTTGCTCTTCTCATATACCAATAAATATTATTATTTTTTCAAGTTATAGATGCTATACTGACATAAGCTTATAAATAATGGAGGTCGTCAAAAATATGACCAAAATATAACAGAAATGTCTAAAATATTGCATCGGTTACTACCTCATATCTATTATCACCAGCTAACAAGTTTAATGCATCGAGGGAAGAATACGAGAAGCCGTTAATTCCGCATTTAGGATCTATTCTTTTATGTAATTATGTATGTATTTTTGTATTGCTTCTTAATGGATCTTATAAAGGAAATAAAATAAATTAAATAAATGAATGTATTAAAAAATAAAGTATTCTTTATGGTTATACAAATGACCTCAGTTATAAATAATCGAACCTTATTTTCTTGCTAAATATTATAATCAAAAAAACATTAAAATTGACCAATAGATAATATTTGTGTATGCCATGAAATAATAAAATTTAAACGAGAAGATATATAAACAAAGGTAATACAATTTTACATTTCAAAGACTAACATTGCACAGAAAACAACATGGCTACATTAATTATTTGATTGTTATCTGTAGCTTTTATAATTATACTTCAATAATTAATTTCTTAATATGTGAGTAATTTAATATTAAAAAAATACAGTTGCTTGGTATATGGTACCAGATATATCAAACTATCTACTTATCCACATATTTATTTTTAATTCAAATTTATTTGATGAACACAATAATAAAATGAATTTCATAATCATATAAATTTGCTATACAACACAAGTATTTTAGATTTTGAAATCAAGATATATAATAGTTCAAATGTTCATGCTTAAAAATATAAAAAATGATTTTTTAATAATTTGCATTTTAAGAAAACCTCTGGTAAGGCAGGATGCTTATAGGTGCGCTTTTTCTTCCAAGGCGGTAGGCGGATTTGCACTTCTAAAATCTTTTCATTGCTATTTGTAATTCCATATAAAATGAAACCGCCTACCACCTTGGAATGATATCTCAATAAAGCTGAGGGAAGCACACCTGTAAGCGTCCGACCTTATCAGATGTTTTCACCTAAAAAAGAGGAGTTGAATCAGCAACCGCATTTATCATAGTATTCATAAAATATAGCACATATGAGTCTATTACAGAGCATTAAATGCCGTGACGATACACGGCAGATAATACCCGTTTCCAGAAATGAACAATCTGCTGCAACAAAGGGTCAACAAGAAAATACATACCCGCCATAGGTTTGAGAAGTAGATACTGGGAGATTTAGGTAGTTGTTATCGGCGCTAAGCACCGTCAACTTGTCATTTCAACAACTTGTGTTCAATACTGCTTCAAACTTTTCTTTCGAAAGGTAAGGTTTGCGCCATACCTCATCTGTTAGTTTTTCGAGTTCTGCCATCTTCCAAGCCGTTACCGAGAAGGGTGTCTAAAATTGTCTAATCCTGAATTCGCCACATCTATGAATGGTCGCAACAACCGAAGGAACGGGCAGGCGAAGTGGACATATCGAAGACAAAAGTACCGGACATGACGTCACAGCGCCGAATTCGGGAGTCCACAAGAACAACATAGACATTGGATAGCTGAGAGGAGGGTGATTCGAATGACACCAAACACGAAATGTTAACTCCTAGATCGAGCTATGTTAACCATGAACTTTGTTGATATGTATTTGTTATTATTTAGAATTTTGCATACACACATATTCCTTTTTACTAAGTCAAACTATGCACTTTATTTTCATTCAATTACAAAATGGTGGGCCTCTTTCTAACGAGTGTCTAAAAACTACCTGTAATCTAATGGTATCGTATCGTAATTCGAGTATGTCCAGGTGCGGAATCATTGCGCACACCTATTTATGTAAGTTATTACTTTGCCTATATAGTATAAATAGGGGAAGTATTGTTTTCGTGATTTTAATTTGAATTTTTTTTTTTGCGGAAATATTCATTTTGCACTCATTTCTGAAAAAAATGTGTCTGTCTGTCGGTGGGTGCTGTATTTCAAAATCGAATGATCCGATTGAGATGAAACTTTAATCTTAAGGTTTTATCTTTAAAAACTGGAACTTTTTGTTTTTTCGTGATATTTGAAATATTAAAAATTTAAAAAAGGGTATGAAAAACTGAAGAAGAAAATTGTAGAGAAGTAACCGTGGTTAAGGATAGAGGAGTGGGAAAGTGTAAAAAAGGCGCTACCAGGGGGGTTTAGATGGTCAATTAAAGGGGCAGAAAAGAGTACAGGAAAAGGATGGGCGAAGGGTGGGATGGTTGTGGGGACAAGGGATGAGTTAAAAGCGGGGGCTATAGAATTTAGTGAGGAGGTAGAAGAGAGTAATAAGGAGGGCAGTAAATGAATGGAGGAGTGGAAGAGGGGAAGAGAAGGGGGAGAGGGAGGCAAGAATGAAATATACGAAGGTATGCGAGGAAAAGAAGGCGCAGGCTATCAAAAAAATTGCAGAGGATATGAGATCGTGCCGGAGCGAAAGGAAGATGTGGAGTATATTGAGGAGAGGAGAAGTACGGAGACAGAAAAAGAAGATTTGCTGCTGAATCAGATATGGAGGGGAGAAAATAAGATTCCGGAAACATGTCGTGTGGGGGTAATGTGCCCGATACACAAAAGTGGAGATAAAAGGACTCGAGAGTGAAGAACCGGCTAGAATAGGAAGTAGAAGAAAAGGGTTTGTTGCCGGAATTGCAAGGAGAGTTTCGAAAAGGGAGGGGAACGAGAGATCAAATCTTTACGCTAACGAGAATAGTTGAGAGAGTATTAGAGGAAAAGAAAAGTGTGTATGCGGTATTTTTGGATTTGAAAGCAGCGTATGATTCAGTGCCGAGAGAAAGGTTGATGGAGTGCTTGAAGAGGAGAGGTGTGAGCAAGGTAACAGAGGAATGTCTGAAGAAACATGGGAGAGAGCAAAGGTAGATGGAAGGGTATCGGAAAAGTTTAGAGTATGGAGGGGGGTGAGACAGGGATGTCCGCTTACCCCGTTGCTCTTAAATTTATATATGAGTGAACTAGAAGAGGTCCTGAGAAACGGGTAAGCGGGCGGGATTGTATTAAGGGAAATGAAGGTGTGGATGTTGGCGTATGCGGATGATGTGGTGTTGCTGGCGAAGGATTGGGGAGAAATGAATGAAATGTTGCAAAGGGTTGAAAGGTATATGGATAGGCGAGGTTTGTGTGTGAATGTAGGAAAAACGAAGTGAATGAGATTTAGAAATAGAGGAGAGAAGGAAGAATGAAAGAATTAACATGGAAGGGAGAAGTGATCGAGAGAGTGAAAAAGTTTAAATATTTGAGTTTTGTGTTTAGGTGGTGTGGGGGGGTACAGGAAGCACACCAGATGAGTCCAAATGAAGGCGAACGTGTGCGGGAGTAGGAGAGTACTTTCGGTCAAAGCCAAAAAGAGTCTTGAGAACAAATCGATGGCATGATGTCTTTACCTGCTCCTCTTGACTATTTGAGTTCAAACGAGTCAGCGGATAATGGTCCGCCTCTGAGTTAAGATGCTCCACGATCGAACAGCAACTTTAGGACCTGGAGGACGCTCCTTACCTCATAAATAAGCTGCCAATGTAGGCAAACAAAGATTACGATAACATTGTGTTTAGCTAAATAAAATATCTAAGTCATGTCGTTTTGAACGGAGCAATCACTATAAGCAAGAATGCCGTTTCATTTATGTAAACCCGTTCGTCGTACTACAGATTTAATCTATTTCTACCCTGACCTAAGCCAATCTAATGTACCAATAAAAAAACGCTACTTGGAAACGTAGATGAAGGCAGCAACCTGCAATGAACCAATTAAAAAGGCTATTAACTATTGCCCCAATGCTAAAGTCAGCCTTCTTCGACCATTCTTGACTGGACTGACACTAGCGAGCAGTTCTAGTCTAAGAGGAGGGACCTAAGAAACATCTGGTTGAGCACAAAACCGCATTCTTACACCTGCCAAATAGAATTACATCACGACGGAGCAAGAAACCGCAGCCATAGATAAATTCCGGTAATACATTGAGGGTTCACCTATCACTAAGTCATACATACATTGGTTGATGTTGAAAAGCCTAATTAGATAGGCCTTGCAAGTGTTCAACATTACCGTGAAATATACTTCTGTAAAATCAAATATCTTTGGCGATGTCCTCTTAGTGCCGATATCTATCAAGCCCAATATCGAGAGGAAAATGTAAAGAAAATTACTGATGACCTTAAATCCCAGCCAAAAACGGAAAACGTAGTTTATTGAAGCAGTAAAGGGTACCTCCTCGAAAAGGGAGTGCTGCATCGATACTCTCAGACTATCGACAGCGAGGACGCTTAACAATGTATCCAGAAAGAAAAAGTGACAGCCCTGATGAACTAATTTTATTTCATTTGAATACAGGCGCTATTCTCAGAGTTAAAAACGCCGCAAGCAAATGAGTCAAACAGCGAAAGCAATGGCCACGGAATGCGCCCCGGTTTTACTAAACGAGGTCTTCCACGTTATGGAATTCTTCACCGCTGCATTTCCGACAATGGGACTCAGTTCATTAGTGCTGTTATGAAGCAAGTGATGTACAGCCCAAATGTCCATCACAACTTCACTCGATCTTACTACTCACAAGCTAACCCACCTAAAAGAAAAAAATAGGGTTATGAAAACACTGTTTGTATAACTTGGTTTTAATTTTTCGTTAATAATTTTAACTTGTCATTATCACATATTAATATTTGATAAAATCAATTTAAAGTTGCCAAAATAATACTAACAAAAAATTAAATTCAAGTACAAATAAAGTAATAATGTTTTATTTATTACATAAAATGTATAACGTAGTACCATCCTCCAGTATATACATAATATAAGAACATATCAACAATCTTGATGGAAACAAAGCATGATTTAATAACATTCATGTTGATGTGTATATTTAAGAGAAAAATGAAGAGGTTTTTATAGGAAAAATTGTTTTATTGAAATAAAGCAACATAGTTGGGAGGGTTGCACATTTATTGTTGAACATTGCAGCATGTTTCGCCGCACAGTGGCTTCATCAGGCAGATGAATAATAATTTAACAAATTACAGGTAAAAGCTTATATACTATTGTTGTATAAAGGGGACAATTATTTGAGAATTTACGTATTTATTAAAGGAGAATGATTAACTTCTATTTGATCATTTAATAGAATACCTTTTTTATTATATTTATTAATTTATAATTAAATTATTATTGTTATTATTATTTCAGGCACGCGATATTAGGTGCAGTCATGTTCGCTATGAACACCAACGACACCAATAGCACAGGACATAGCGCTGTTTAGCTTAATTTCGGAATAACCCTACAAGTAGATATGATCATGGATCTAACGGCCATTGTTTTAACTGAGAAGTTTGTCGCCGAGGTCACCACATATCTTCTCCAGTAAGCTGTCATACTGTAGGCCGCGCAGGAACTGGCAGATAAGAAGTAGAATGATCGAAAGGAGTATGCAGACGCTCTCAGGAGACCTTATCACGAAACCAACACTTTGCCTGTGCACACATATGTAAGCCAAATTAAGGATCACTTTACCGCAAAATTTGCCCCTAAATGAAACAGACCTTACTTCAACCATTCAAGGAAAAGGAGCCACAACCTATGAAGTTGCTCCTCGAACTTCTATTATATTTTTAGAGAAGATAAGGATCGAATTATTTGTTAATTTGAACATTATCTGTAAAGCCTTGAAATAAAAGATATTTCTTTATAAATCCTGGTAGAAACATGTTCATTTTAAATTGTACAATGATGCTAACAAATAAAAATATTAAAAAGTTTTTAATACGATTAGGAAGCAAAAATTTAAATGAGAATTACAAATGAGTTCATACGGACAAAGAGTACATAAAAGAAAAGAACAAGTGACACAAAGAATAAATAGGGTTTTATTAGATCAAGACCTGTCTAGATCCTGTTTATTTAATTCTATAATTGATACACCCACATAAAATAACTTTACTAAAACAAGTTGAGTTGAGAAAAAATTAACTTTTGCATATTTCGAAACAGAATTGGCTCATTCTACACATTAAAAATACCTTAACAGCATAAAAATTATATCTTGCATGTAATTGCTGGCATTATTATTAAATATGTATCTATTTGGTAGAGATACTAAGGGTTCTTAATACTTTACTTATATGTTTCCCTCATGGGGTGGTGTCACTTAGCGTCCCTACACTGCTGTCTCCGTGGTCCTTTTGTGCACCGATGGATGTTTTACTCCATGTGTATTTCTGTGTCTTCTAAGATGTCCAAAGGTTTCGGCCAGGGGATGCTTTTGAACTGTTCTTCAGGAAGCACATACTTCCCGAATTTCTCCGATCGTTGTCGTTTATATGCTTTGCATGTACGCAGTAGGCGTTGGGGAGTTTTATCTCCTTCCCGACACCCACGTCAGAAGAGGTTTTTCTCGATTCCCGTCCTATATTTGTGCTTATTCAGGTAAAAGTTTCCAGTAACAAGACCTGTGGTTTTTCTTAGTTTCAATATGCTCAGTCCTGATTGTCAGGTACCGGTTCATCTAGGATGAGTCTCGCGTGCGTCATTTCCTTTTGGTTGTGCCATGACTTCTTGTGCTCCTCTGTTATCTTGCGTCAGATTATTTCTTTTTCAGTTCATGGGGTATACCGTAAGCGGGTTCAGGCCCTATAAACTCATTTGCTGCCCCTTGTTTGGCCTTGGGTATCCAAATTAGCTGTGTTTGTCTTGTTGTCTGTCTGGCTGTCCAACGTAATGGCAATATGTCCTTTGTTATGTCCCGACTCTATAACGCGATAAACACACCAGTCAATGGCGGCTATTTCTGCCTGGAAGATGGGGGCATGTTTCCCCAGAGCAACCGCGAATCGTTTACTCCGATTGCACCACCTATAGATACCAACACTGGTTCCTTTAGTTCACTCCGCTGTGGTATGATTGTTGTGAATCTGCGGGATGGGGGTTTTTATGGAACCTAGATCCAAATGATGCAAATATTATTAGACAAGTGTCATTGATCCTGCAAATTGCTAAACCACCAAAATCGAACATCATGAAGGAAGACCGCCAGGACAAAAGGAATGTCACAGTTATATTGAACAGGACAGACTATAATAAGAAAATGATGACGTTATTAGTAGACCCAGCCTACAAGAAGACTAACAAAGTCACAAAAACCAAAACACAAAAATAAAATATCCCGAATGATGTAAAAGCAGTCACGATACTAAGGAAAAAATCATCAACCAGTGAAAAACTATATGGCTTGCCAAAAATTCACAAAGATAGACATCCTCTCAGGCGTATCGTCAGTGCAATAGGCTCTCCATCTCACAATATAATGAAATATATAGCGAATAACTAGCTGAAAAGATGGATACGTTCGTGAAAAACTCCTAGCATTTCATAGATATCATTAAAAACATCGCGATAAATCCTCAAGACATTCTAATTAGCTTTGATGTCAAATCCCCTTTTACACATGTTCCGATAAAAGAACTGTGATGGTTATTAGGGTTAGGAAATAAAACACGGACGAAACACACTAGAACGACATTTATTAAACGAGCCGGCGTGAACACGAAATCAGCGTGACGTGTAACACTAACACTCTAACCATAGAAAATACCTAACTAACTATTGACAGGCGCGGCAGGATTGCCAACATATAAAATAAGCAGTTGTACAGTTTATAACTTCAACACTTCCCCGTAAACTGAACAACTAGTAATTATAACAGAGTAATACAAATATCAGTTGTGAAGACCAATTTTGGAACACATGTTCTTAAATTTAGCTGAATTTAAAGGTTTTGTAAACATATCTCCTAGTTGATCTTCTGAGCGTACGAACTCCACATCAATGTCCCCCTTTTGATACAGTTCACGAACAAAGTAATAGCGCACTTCTATATGTTTTGATCTTTTGTGAAATTCGTGGTTCTTCACTAGTTTAATTGCACTGGCGTTATCGATAAATAGCACTGGTACACTTCTGATTTCACCGATTTCAGACAATAACCTATTAAGCCACACTAGTTCCTTTGCACCTTCACTAGCAGATACAAATTCTGCCTCAGTTGTTGAAAGTGCGACCGATTTCTGTAATTGAGAAGTCCAGGATACTGCAGTTTCGTTTATGAGAGAAACGAAACCATTTGTTGATCTTCGAGTGTTGACATCTCCAGCGAAGTCTGCGTCGGAGTATGCCCGTAGTCCGTTGCCAGTTGGAGTGTAGAGAAGTCCCATATCAGTGGTACCTCGCAAGTATCGAAATATGCGTTTGACGGAGGCCCAGTCGGATACTGTAGGTTCTGCCATAGATCGAGCAACCTTGGCTACAGCATAAGCTAAGTCAGGGCGAGTAGCACATGCCAAGTATAGCAGGCAACCCACCGCTGATCGATATGGAACAGAGCTGTCGAGAGGATCTTTGGACGATTCATCTGGTTGTTTGTTTTCGGCAGGTGTTTTCACAGGATTGCAATTTTTCATGCCAAAACGTTGCAAAACTTTCTTCACGTATGGTCGCTGTGAAATGCGTACAAGAGACTTATCTTGCTCTATCTGCATTCCTAAAAATGAATCAAGAGAGCCTACCGTAATTTTGAATTCTGATGTCAGCAATTTCAGGAACGAGTTGATTGTATCTTGTGATGATCCTGCAATGAGACCATCATCAACGTAAATTGCAATTAGTAGTTTTTCTGTCTCATTCTGTCGGATGTAAATGCACGGGTCTGCTGTTGATCTTGTGAATCCGTTGTTTTCCATGAACGAGTGAAACTTGTTGTTCCAGCAACGAGGCGACTGTTTAAGACCGTAAACAGATTTCTTCAAATGACACACACGACCTGACCCATCGTCGAAACCTTGTGGTTGAGTCATGTAAATTTCAGAGTCTATCTCACCATATAAGAATGCAGTTCTTACGTCGAATTGACCGAGGATAAGTTTTTCTTTAGCTGCAGTCGCGATAAGGGCACGAATCGCGTCATACCGGGCAACAGGGCTGAAAGTTTCATCATAATCAAGGCCCTCACGTTGGAACACACCCCGAGCAACTAAACGAGCGCGATATCGATCAATCGAACCATCAGGTTTATATTTTAAACGGAGTACCCAACGGTTGTCTATTGCGCGTTTGCCAGGTGGTAATTGTACCAGGTCCCACGTATCGTTTTCCTCAAAGGCTCTTATTTCTTCATTCATTGCACTCACCCATTTATCTGAATGGTGATTTTTCATGGCGTCGTTGAAGTTGGTTGGCTGTAGTTCTTCCAGAACGGCATCTGTCAAACACGCCACAGCACTGTTTGCCTGGGATCGACGAGGTGTGTACTCTACTTCGTAGTCATCAAATCTCACTGGTTGTCTCGTCGTCCGTTCTAAGTGTCGAGTTTGGATGGCAGTTGGTTCCCCTTCAGATGTGTCGCTGTCATCAGTGTCATACTGATCCGAATTGCTGTTATCTTGAGTGCTGCTGGTTGATCCACAATTGTGTTTGATGTCTTCAGAAATGTTGTTAATTTCCTCATCTTGGTTTGTCTCTTCTTGAATTTGAAGTTCAAGTTCAATGGTGTTGTTTGTTGTGCACAACTTCTCTGGACGAAAGTCAACGTCTCGTGACTTTACTAATCGATGCGTCGATGGTATCCAAACCTTGTAACCATCTTTCTCATTCACGTACCCAACGAGATGTCCAAGTACTGCTTTGTCGTCAAATTTTGAACGAAACTTCTTTGGAATATTGACGTAGCATTCTGATCCAAAAATTCGGAGGAATTCGAAACTGTTGAATGTCTTTCCAGTCCACAACTCGAATGGAGCTTTGCCTGGAACACTTGACTTTCCTGTGCGATTTGTCAAAAATACTGCCGTATCACATGCGTGAGCCCAAAACGTTTTCGGCAGTTTGCTCACTGAGAGCATTGAACGAGCTAGTTCAACAACAGCTCTGTTTGCTTGTTCTGCAACACCGTTTTGTTCAGGAGTGTAGGGACATGACGGACGAAACTCGATGCCCCTTTTTCGTAACTGAGTCAACACTGCTTCGCAGTCAAATTCAGTGCCACAGTCCGAACGAAAGGCTTTAACTGTATGGCCTGCAATATCGCACTCATTCAGGAATGTTTCCAAATGCAAAGTAACTTCTGATTTTTCTTTCATGAAAAATATGCGAATGTATCGAGAATAGTCATCTTTGAAGGCTACATAATATCGGAAACCATTAATCGAGTCGGTAGACATTGGGCCGTTTACATCGGCATTAATCAGTTCTCCGACGGTTTGCGGACGATCTTGACGCGAGCGGAACGGTTTTCGATGTGACTTACCGAGAACGCACCCATCACAAAATGACGTGGTGTCTGAACACCTAACCGAAATACCGACACGGGATAATATATCGCGCACGTGACGTTTATCCTGATGGCCTAAGCGTTCATGCCAGCCTTGGAGTATTTCTTCAGTTGTTGCGAGATTCGACTCCACTGGCGCATCCGGAACACATACTCTAATATTCATGACGTACACAGGGCCGACGAGTTTTCCAGTTGCGATGAGTTCACCGTCTCGTCGAATTTGCACTTCATTGTGACAAAATGCAGTCTCGTTTCCATACTTGGCAGCCTGTCTAATGGAGAAAAGTTGATGACGTGCCTCGGGCACGTACCAAACGTCATTCAGAGTTGCAGGTGACCATCTGTCACCCACTAGTGTCTCAATGTTGATTTTACCGGATCCATATGCAAGGATAACCTGCTGTCTGAATGCGTTGCGGGATCGGAAATTTCTCGAACGTAGCGAAATGCTGTTTGTTTGCTGTCATATGATGTGACGTACCGGGATCCGAAACCCAAGAATCAACAGGAACGAAGTCTGCATCAACAACTAGGCCTGTTGCGAGGAACGTACCTGGTTTGCTGTTTTTCGAGGTTGAGTCAGAACTATTATTGACATTTGAGCTCACCATTTTCTGCTCGGCAGCTGCACGTTTTCTGCAATCAGCGATAAGGTGACCTACTTTCTTGCAGTATAAACACGAACGTTTTTCTTTCCCTTTTACATTTGTCGAAGAAGACACTGGTGCTGATTTCTTCTGTGGCTTCTGTGCCAGACGTCTGTGGTGCTTCTTGCATCAGCGAATTTTCAATCGAACGTAGATTTTCAACAAGGAGCTTTATAGTTTGCTCGACTTCTGGAACGCGATACCATGTTGAACGATAATATTGATATTCCGAACCAAGTGTTTTAAAGATTCGATGGTGAAGCAGCGACAGCGGAAGGTTGGCACTCGGGTTTTCCTTTCGTAATTCTGCGAGAATGTCATCGAATATATTAGCCAGCTGAGAAGTGTGCTTCGTGACGGAAGTAGTATCATCTTTCGTGATCTCGAAGAAATTATCGAACAGCGTGTATAGTAGCTGTAGGGACGAATGTTGAAACACCGATAACAACGTATCCCAAATTTCTTTCGCGTCAGTTTTCCTGCGAACGTAAATGGCAGCTTCTTCATCGAGGGCCGTACCGAGTATACGAGCAGCGCGCGCGTTGTCTCGTTGCCAGTTTCGATAACTGTCGGACGGATCGGCGTTGCCCACAGGTGCCGATGGACACACTCGCGTACCATCAACAATGGAATAAAGACACTGTTCTTTCAAACAAAGTTCAATTTGCCACTTCCAAGTTTCCCACTGTTCATCGTTGGCTAGTTTACGAATGCTAGCCACGACACGACTGCTGTCGTCCGAATGCTGATTCACGGCAGCCATTTTTCGTTTGTTTACGTCGGAATGTCGATGTCCGAATTGTGTGCTCGAATTTCCCAACCTTAAACGCGTACGCGACTTTAAAGCATGCCTGGACCCATAACCTGTGATGGTTATTAGGGTTAGGAAATAAAACACGGACGAAACACACTAGAACGACATTTATTAAACGAGCCGGCGTGAACACGAAATCAGCGTGACGTGTAACACTAACACACTAACCATAGAAAATACCTAACTAACTATTGACAGGCGTGGCAGGATTGCCAACATATAAAATAAGCAGTTGTACAGTTTATAACTTCAACAAGAACCGCTAGGAATAATTAAGCATAAATACAATTCACAAGCTAATATTATGGACCTAACTAGCCACTGAATATCAACAACATACTTTTTATTCAACGGTTAAAAATACAAGTAAATAGACGGAGCCCCAACGGGCTCACCATTATCGTAAATTGTAGCCAACCTTTCATGGAAGATTTCGAAATAAAGCCTCTGGCCCCCCACCACCAAAAACCCAAACTTTGGCTCCTTTATGTGGATGGCACCTTTGTGATATGGCCCCATGTAAGAGACACAATTGAAGAATTCCTGAATTACCACAACAATATCCACTCAAAGATACAATTTACAATGGAAATTGAAAAAGAAGAAAACCTCCTCTTCCTAGACATACAAAAAAAAACAAAATGAAGGGTGGCCACCTAGGACACACGCTCTACCGAAAGGGACACATACAAACAGATACCTGATGCAAAATCCCATCACCACCCAGTTAATATTCACTCCGTAGTAAAAACCCTAATCACAAGATCAATTAGGCTTACAGACAAGCAGAACATAAAAAAATGAATTGAACACTCTTTTAACAAAACAATTTCAAAGTATCAACAAATTAACCTACAACGTGAAAAACCCAAACAACAGACAAAAAAGGAAACCAAATACATGACATGCAACATTGCCATACATAAAAGTAACCTCAGACAAAATAGGAAATATACTAAGAAAATTCAACATTAGAACAGTCTACAAACCCGAAGCACATATAAGAAACCTACTCAGAAGCCTGACAGATAAAATCCCACCTACCTGGTAGCTGACGATTAAGATCAACCCGACAAAGCCACTTATTAACAATACTAATTCCCAAAATACAATTGATATAATATATTAATAATACTAATTACAAGGAATACACAATCACTAATCCGCCGTATTGATGCCTTAGTCAGAGAAGGAAAAATCACAAGAAGCCGAGCAAAACAAAATATCATATAAATACTGCATTCAATGATCGTACCCATCAGTTAAACTTCCTAACTTAAAACTCCTGAAGATGGGGAATGGGATGTCACCGAAACGTCGTCTAACAACACGAGAAAAAAACCGAAACCTTATAAAAACAGTATATATAAATGAAGGCGAACACACACATCCGCACGGTGAATTCTTCCTTTAAAAAAACCCACTAATTAATTATAATTATTAATAATTGAATTTTAATCAATTACTAGTTCTATTTTAAATTAGTTGACAATAATATTTCCTATTAATAATGAAATAATTGAAATAATAATTGATTCAACTTTTTTATAGTAAAACCGATTAGTAAATATTATTTAAATGTAAATTAAAAATTAATTATCGTAATTGTTTACTGTAATATATAATCTTATAATATATTAAATCCCGCATGATGAAAGTTTCAAATATATGTGAAACGTAAACAAGAAATATTAAAATAAATCTAGTATGAAATTTGCAGTTTCAGTAAGAAATGGAATAAATACATTACTCAAGACATCTTATACAAATTTCTAATTCCGTTTTGGGTCTGGTAAAATTTCATAGGTCATTTCTCCGCATATCCTTTCCGGGTATCCTTTGAATAAAAACAGATGTCTGATATGCAGGATTAATATAGGGTATATGTCTTCATAATCGAGGTCCTAGAACACGTGTTACAGACTCTGCGAACGCGTGTTTTTCTCTGAATATATTATTTCCGCAAGATTGATGGCTCAGTCTGCTCTAGACGAGTTCATAACACGCTTTTCTAGATTACGTCATTTGTATACATGCTATTTCATTCAGGTTTTTCCTGCTGGAAATATATACTTGTAAATGCATAAAAAATGTATAAAATATGAGGGAAAAAAATACGGATCGGTTGACAAGATCCAGATAACTTTTTCAATTGCTTAGTACGCATCATTTAGTCCCGTACGAATCTTCTGGAAATTTTCTGCCGCCACACATTATATATTTAATGCAAATACTTGAATGAATACATCGTAAAACATTAAAAAATCGTACGGACCAGTATATTTATTATTACTATATTCATGATTGTTGTTTATAAAATATAAATTTATCATAATAATAATAGTAATTTCTATTTAGGTTTAAATTTAGTTTCGTAGAATTATTATGTAATTGTGATTTTATATTTTCATTTGCATTATTAAATATATTTGATTATTTATCTAATAATACTATATAGGGAAAGTAATAAGGAATTTTTAAAATTAAAATACACTGTTATGCAATAAAAGCTACATTATGGTTATGCTGTATTTCCTCTGCTCTTCACGCTTCACAAGTTCATCGTTCAATGATTGTAAGTAGTCGCGTTAAATCTTTGTCATATCGGCTTTAAATTTCACGTTATTAATATAAGCCGAGCGAGAAACTTCCACTTTCCACTGCAGATTCTCGATCCTTTTAGCATTGTTTTATTGGTCTAGGTTTAGTAGTCTCCTTAGCAATCCAGAATATTCGAAATGTAACATCATCACTTAATCTTTCACGTAGATTGGCTGGCTGGTTTTGAGATTCTATAGGTTTAGGAGGTCCTGTAGTTTCAGGACATGTAATGTCATTATGTTACCTGTATGTAACAGTACTAGGCTTTTCAAGCGCGGTAATTTATAACTCTACTTTGTTGATATCACACTATATTTTTTCTCTTGATTGCAACTCATGTCACTGGTACAATATAGTCTGATATTAATAAAGAACGTGTTTTTATTTAAATAATAATTTAATGTTTACGTTATTATTGATAATTATAGCTATTGGCAGTTGACAATAATTATTTGTTTTTTTTTTTTACCTTAAGATATTTTTGTGCCCTTATTTTTTTCCTCTTATACACAATTAAATTTCACATAATAACTGTACTGTGTTTTTTATTAAAAAATAAATCCCAACAGCTGTAAAAAGATTGATCCGCTTAAATTTATGCACGCAGAATTAGATGTGCTGCGTGTTAATATCACGGTGAACATTTCATCAGGTGTATAATATCTCATTGCGGATGATGTACCCTCGATAAACCGACCGGAATGCCTTAGGGGAAGACCACTTTAAGCCTGACGAACAGACAAACCCAATTACATAATCTAATTTTAAAACATGTCATACCTGAGAAGACCGGCTTAGTAATAGCGTGAAATATAATTAATATCATATTCTCATGGGCATATTGTGAAACAGCTTTAATTTCTCTAATAATGGTGTGTTACTTCAATAGTTTTATGATAATATATTCAAATAAATTATGTATCTTGTTCCTTATAATTTAGGTACATTTGTTATCTGTGTAATATATATTTGTTTTTATTTATGTCTGTCTATAATATAGACGTGAGATATTTTGTTAGTTTTTTAAACCTTGATGAATTTAAACTAAAAAGTTTTTAATATTGTTTCTTTTTTTAAAAATAATTATCGTTGGAGTATTTTTAAAGGGTGAATGTCATTAGGCAAAACCTAATAATAAAAACATTTATCAAATAGAAGAAACTAGTGCATCTAACAGGAATAACAAATACATGTTATCAAGATTTTCGCATTACCTAGTTTACTATTATATTTTTATAACATGTAAATATGATACACTAAATTATTTATTTGTTTTTAAAATAGTCATAATTATAACATACTTTGTATATATTTCTGTAATATATTAGCCTGTATCCTATTGTACTTTCAAATTTGACTATATAAATTGTAATTAGCATCTTTTGCTTGTCTAAGAACTTATACGTAGAAATTAATTTTGATTATAATTGATCAGAATTGTACTTTAATTTAGATTTATTTGTAGTTGAAGATTTCTATATTTATATTGATAGTGCTGGTTATATTATGTATGTTAGCTCTAAACAGAGAAAAATCAAGTTTTGTGATGTTTAAAGAAAACAAATCACTCTTAACACCAGATTCCATCATTCTAAATGTCTATGTGTAAAGTTCTTGGGTGTTTTTGTAGACGAAACTCTCAGCTATTTCCAACATACTACTTATGTATGTAATGTAATAAGTCGCGCATGTTACGGACTAAGAGTGTTGGTAACATACTCAACCAAGAATGTAGCTAAAATCTTTTACTATTCAAATATATATTCCCACCTACGTTACGGACTGGTATTTTGGGGAAGTTGCGTGAGCGTTAATAGTGTATTTCGTCTACAAAAGGGAGCAGCTAGAGTCTTGACTAAACTTAAATACTTTGACAGCTACAGAGGAGTATTTAGGACTAATAAAATTTTTACATTATGTGCAATAAACATTTTTGAGTGTATCAAGTTTCTATGAAAGTACGAGGAGAAATTTAAAGATAGCGTTATGCCAAATAATTATAACACCAGACATGGTCAAAACTTTAACATCGCTACACATAGGATAACTGTATACGAAAAAGGGACTTTTTACAAGTGTATTAAATTGTATAATCACTTACCAGAACATGTAAGAAATTCACAAGCACCATTTGCGATAGAAAAGTCGAAATTATATTCTTTTCTATGTAATATGGAACCATACAGTTTGGATGATTTTTTTTCTAAATGTTGATAACTATGTATTTTATATTTTATATTTTTTATGACGTTTTTTTTCTTGTACAACCATTTTTTGTAATATTTGTCTTGGAAAAATAAATGTATTATTATTATTATATTTTCATTTACGTTTTACCTATGTTTTGGCCAGGTGGAGTACGTTAAAATATATAATAAGAAGTAATAGATTGAAAAATTTATTTATTAAAATATAACTTTTCTGTTCCTCAACAAATATTTTCTAAAATCGTATTACACACAGATATAGAAATTATTAACTTAGCTCAAAGACAGAAACTAGATACTGTATCGAAAAATATAAAAATATTTAAATTACAAATTCAAAAATTATATCAATGGCCGTAAAAATAATAAACATTTTATGAAATCGTCTTACTAATTGATTTATCTCACAATAATATTAAAAATATGTTATAGAGTACGTTGTAGTTTACCAAGCATGAATCTAAGTATGCTGCACAAAATGCACAGTTTTTCAAAATCACATATTAATACTTTATTTGTAGAAAAATATTAAATACTAATAGGAAGCATTACATTCAATGACATTAATTTATATTCTAGCTCTAAGTGACCTTTTAATCATTGTAGTGTGTAATATTTTCCATTGCTAACGGTTATATTGATACTTTTGTTTTCTAAAGAAATAAATTCGCAAAAGGTGGTTTTATATACATCGTATAAATATTCCCAAGCATCTTATCATTATAATCCATTAATTTCTTACCAATAGATCCTGTCAAGTAAAAATCCGACAAGCACTGTCCCCACCATTTCCCTTGAGCAAGGTGTTTCACAAGGATCCCCCCACTCACTCCGTTACTTTACAATCTATACTCTTACGACATATTTAATCCCAATCCTACACACTTTTTACCTACAAAATATCCACTCCTTTTTGGATATGATACTGCCTTAATTGCAGATGCCGAAACCCCTTCCTCTGAGATCAATGCACTTCAAACATCCTTCAAATCAGTACAAAATTGGTCCTCTAAATGGCTAAACTCTAATAAATCTCAATCAATCAATCAACAATCCTCTCCATAATCCATCCAATGAATTGTTATACGAATCCACACAAATCACTCCCATCATACAACGTACACTAGCTATTGGTGAAATAATCGGAACAAAACCCTTTAACCTATCTCTTATCAATAAATTCTGTATCCCTCAAAATCCCAATATTCCTCCAAAATTCAAACATCCCACCAGCAAAATACACGAATACATTAGCTCGCATTATCTGGATAGTTAACTTAACTAGCATTTTACCTCTTAATATCTTTTTCTGACAGGGCAGAAAGACCTATGGTCGATAGCCCAGACAGTGATGTACTAACCGTAATTAGATAGAAAAATTTATCAACAAAATTTTATGTAAGTTGCTGTAATATAGATGTTGTATATATATACATAGTAGTAAGCCGAAGCTTTTTGTCTATTGCTTAAAGAAACACAACATAAAATAAATAATTATTAAAGTACTTGATCACAATAAATCATTTTAAGTTAATAATAACATTTTAGATTTAGAATTAGTTATAATTATTTTTATAAAAAATTATATATAAACTATAATAAATTTGAGAAATACAGTGTTTACAAATTAATAATTATTATTGTATTATTAGATCTTAATCTTAAAAGTGGCACTTTTCAATTACAAATAAAATGTTGTAAATAAGTAATTGTATTGTACATCCCCATCATTAATGACCAAACGAACCTTATGTTCTCCCCGCTATTCAATGCGTTATAAATTTGGTGTCAACTGTAATTTTAAATATTAATTGTTTGATAATGACAAGCTGAAGATGTCAAAGCTATAGTAACAAGTGTTATTAAAAAAAGTGATAAAAAATGTTTTAAATTCAATTTATAATGAAATTTTCTTCACAAATTGATTTTTTTTCACTAGATATACATTTCTAGTACAATGTACTCTTTATCAATAGTTTAATTGTTAGATTATGGAGAGGCTTATTTATACATAAAGGGATTATTTAAAAAACGTGGATATTATGTGGAATTACTGAGAAGATATGACCGTTTGAATACGGTTAATTGCAGGTATGAATACCAATAATAGATTATTTAATGTAGTTAAATCGAAATTAAGTAATTTGTTATCATGCTTTTTTCAATTGGTTTGCTTCCATCATATTTAATTTATAATACGATAAAATTTTTAATAATTTGTTCCATTCGATCAGCAGACTTGTATTTAGAGAATGAGAAGCGAGGGCTGATTTCTCGCTGTTTTGATTTTTAATTTTGTGACCCTTATCATGCTTAGATATGCTAAATATTAAGCCTACCCAACTTTTTTTGCGAGTCTAGTTTTTGGGCCCGCCATTCTATACAGTTAGTATGTGCTTTTCGGCTTGAATCCCCAGGTTTTTCCCATTAGCCGCCGACAGGCCCAGGCTTGATTTGGTCGACATGTTGATTCCACGTCAGTTTGGTGTCCAAAATTATACCTAGATATTTCACTTCGTTGGAGAGGTTTATTTCTATTCCATTCAGCGAACGAGTCTTTATATGCAGCTTCCTCCTAGACGTGAATGCACCTATGATCGTTTTATTCGGGTTGACACTCCCCAAACACACCAATTATTGACGATATTTAGTGCTTGTTTTAAA
The DNA here is from genome assembly GCA_963969525.1 of Ontholestes murinus. Classification (NCBI taxonomy): domain Eukaryota; kingdom Metazoa; phylum Arthropoda; class Insecta; order Coleoptera; family Staphylinidae; genus Ontholestes; species Ontholestes murinus. The sequence goes on along the minus strand of OZ018393.1, from coordinate 29,528,054 downwards.
AGTATGTTCTTGTTTACCCCTGATGAAGCCCTTTTAACGCACACGCAGTTCATTCAGAAATCCGTCTACCACTATTGACTACTGCTCGCCTGAGAACACCCCTTTGCTACAGCATTTCTCCCCAAGCCTTGCTGCAGTAGCACGGGGAGGATACCGTCCATTCCTAGAGTTTTATATGGCTTGAAACTATTTATGGTCCAAGTCATTTTACTGGGCGTGAATATTTTTCCCAGTGATCAGCGGCCGATTTGATTGGAGTAATAAGCCCCTGGGGCGGTAATAGTTGCAACTGTGTCATTAGCCTCTACTTTATATCCCGGAAAGTCAGTACCTAGGGGTAGCTCTAAACTTTCTGTTCATCCTTGTTGTAACTCCAGTCAGTACTTTTTAAGATGCCGACTGCATTGGTATGATCCTTTGATAGGACCTACCAGAGTCTATCTGTTGGGATCAGTTTTCGATCCCCTCAATAAATGTCAATTTTAAGACTTTGTCATGGTCATGTTGGCAGGTTAAAATTTGTAATTATTGTCAGATTCTATAGCTAGAGTTAGTTACCCATTTTATTTGCTTACTGCATGATGATGACAAAAAGATTTTTTTAATTGTAAAACATGATGACGATTAAAACTTTTACAGAATTGCGTCATATCAACATATTATACACTGGCGAGCAAAAAATAAATTATGACTTATATTTGGAATTTTTTTATTTTAACTTTATATTTGCAAATTGTAAACAATTGTACTGTATTTTTCACACTAAATTAAAAAAGCAATGTTGAATCGTAAAGTATATTTATTGTTTTTATTGCCTATTTTGGAAATAACACAAATTTACAGTTCAGACGAAGTTCGAATTTTTCCCCTCTTGGAGCAGGTGTATGCTTTCTGATACGTCGTCCTAACTCATTTCATACATGTTCTATGGGATTCATGTCCGGGCTGACAGCTGGCCAATCGCACCGCAAAATTCCCACTTCATCCAGATAATCTCTGACAACTCTGGCTAGGTGAGGTCTAGCATTATCTTGCATGAAAATGCTACGCTCGCCCATAGTTGTAATGAAGGGCATAACATGATCTTCGAGAACCTCTATAATGTATCTGTGAGCTGTCGGGGAGCCATTCTCCATAAAGAATAACTCTGTGCGTGCTTCGGTAGAAATTCCTGCCCAAGCCATAACCGACCTACCGCCAAATGGATGTCGCTCATCAATACAAATTTAAGCGTATCTTTCTTCGCGTCTTCTCCATACTTTGGGACGTCCGTCTGATCCATTGAGGTAAAACCGCGACTCATCTGAAAACAGTACTCTGCTCGAGTCCTCATTATTCCATGCCCGGTGATTTCGGGTAAAAGCCAATCTTGTAAAACGATATCGGCGTTGTAAAGGTGGACCTGTAGTCATCTCTCTACAAGACATTCCAGCAGCCCGAAGCCTTCTTCTAACGGTCCATTCACTAATATTTACATCTCTAACTTCATAAGGTTGATTTCGTAGATAAACTGCAAAAGCTGTTCTATTCCGCAAACTTGTAGACACCAAAAAAAACGGTCATCTCTGATCGTGGTGACTTTTTTCGCCTGGATCCTGGTCTTCTTGTTATCAGGCCAGTATCCAAGTAACGCTGTTATATGTTTTGTATAGCACAAAGGCTTTTGAAAACAATCCTTGCAGTTTCACGTTTTCCTCGCCCATCTTTAATAGATGCTATAATTCTTGCGACAACAGTAGGGCCTAAAGGCATTATGACTTGTTAAGTACAGTACACCGTGTGAATGACAAGTTTCGCAGAGAAAAATCAACACTAAGTAAGAAAATCACAACGAAACGTAAGTTTTCAATTAGAGCGAAATTGATGTTGTTTTATAAAAGTCTGTAATACGGTGATACTAACTGGCAGATAGATAAAATTTGTTAGGAAATGTATTATTAAACGTTTACTTTGGTTAACAATTTGCAAACATAAAGTTAGAACAAAAAATTACAAAAATAAGTCATAATTTTAAAGTAACATCTATTTTTCTATCGCCAGTGTATATAAATTGTAAAACATATTATTTAATGATGTTTACCAAATGTAATCATACCATGCAAAATTTTCCTTTATAAACCAAAATCAAAGAAAATAATTAAATTTACTAAATAATTAATTTTAAAATATAATATAAATCTAAATAATAAAATTACTAAAATAAAAAATTAATAGGCATAGCCTCTGTTCTAAGTTTCTCCGAAGTTTTTAATTCAACAATACCTTACTATAGAACTTTACTTTGAAAAATTATCTAGAAAAAATTTCACAAATAGTGTTATATGCTGCTGTCAATGATCCTATTAAAAACAGCTATTAGTGGTAAAGCACTTACTACCCTCTCCTTCCAACAGCACAATTTGACAATATTTAAATCATTATCCACAATTTTCTTCAGATACTTTATTAATTCATACAATTTGAGAAATGTCAAATAAATAACTTAAAAACACTTTAAGTTTGAAAATGAAAACTCGAGTCTTTTTAAATAAATAGTGTGAAATCAAAAAGGTAAGTTTTACTTTATTAAAAAAACTCAAAATCCTGTAAAGCAGATAAATCAAATGTAATAACTAGAGAGCGGATAAAGAAGCATAAAAAATATGAAAAAAAGCACTTAAAAAGGCACAAAATTTAGTGAAAAAAAGCATTAAAAAAGCACAAAAACAGGAAAAAAAAGCATAAAAACAGTAAAAAAAAGCATAAAAACACGAAAAAAGCACTAAAGAAAACTGTATTTTCTTAATATGTTGCACGTTTATCAACATATTTTTCATAGAAATTCTGCTTAAAACTAAAATAACACACTTTCTTTACGCAATATACAATATGTAATTATTTAAAAATTAAATTGTAATTTTGTATACATTTCAAAATAACTAAAATCTATTCATGAAAACAGTAGATCAAAATGTTGTTTAATTGTAAAAATTATTACTTCTGACGCTCAATAACTTTTTGAAAGTGAAAAAGCTTCTCTTTATTTTAAATTATAGCTGGATCCATTTGAAAAATGCCATTCAAAATCAAGTTTAATTTATTTAATATCAAAAATCCTTCATTTTCACCGAATACTTCTTTCGATATTATTTTGATTTCTTGGCTAATGCGTGCAGGTATTATCTAAAATGAATCTGCTTTTATAAAGATTTGTTTGTGTTGCTCACAAAATTTAAACGCGATTTTATGTAACTAAATTGTTTTGAAGGAAGCTCTTGTTTCTTAAGAACTGTTTGACAGTCATTAACTGATTTGCTTGTCGTTTCGGGAAAGTTGTATATAACCTTATTAAATTCTTCAAAATTGTTCGCATAGTACATCGTAGAATATAGCCAAGTTCCCCATTTTGTTAGCACTGGTTTATGGGGCAGTGAGATATCACTCACAGAAGAATATAAGAACTATTTTTCCATATTTAATTAAATCTAAAAATAGAAATTTCATTCTTATAGTTTCAGAAATTCGTTTCTATCCATGTGCTAAACTTGTACAATACACAAAATGCATTATTAGTAAAAATTTGTAACTTGGTATTGTCTACGGCAAAAATAAGCTTGTTAGTCCATCATTTATGAATTTTGCTATAATGTTATTATCAGTTTTCTTCAATTCTTTTGTATATATCAAAATACTATTGGTCGGATGTCTTCATGTTAAACTCCTATTATTAAATTAAACAAGCGTCTGTGGTTTCATCATCACATATAACTATTGTTAATAATATCTTTAATTTTTTGTATGGTTTCATACTACGCAAGAGCTACATAATTTTTTCTCGGGAATGCGCATTTTACAATATTTTCCCAAGAAAGATTTAAATGCATTATTTTGTAATTTTCTTAAAGGGATATTCGAATGAAAAAGCATTTTGCACAAATGTAAATTTAATTTAAATTGTACATCATTTGTTGAAGATGCTAAAGATTGTAAAATTTTGCTGTTTTTTTAGTTCAACTTTGAACTTTTTCAAACGTTCTTGATGTAGTGTTGTTATAACATGTTTTACATACAAGTCTTGACCAGTTAGGATGCAGTTGAGGACTATAATAAAACTTACTATTTTTAAACATGCCTTACAAAATAATGTATAATTTTCACTTGTTAATTCTGGATAGTCTCTAATTAATTCTTGTATTGTGGTTTTCACCTTTTGCATTATGGGTTAAATATACATGTGAATTATATAATATAATTTATCTGTGATTCTCCAGGTTAATACGATTCACGCATATAATAATTTTTGATAAATAAGCAAAGTTTTTGGAATGTCAATTCAATAGTTTATGAATGCGAGTTTGAATATGAAAATTAACAAAAACGGTAAATATGCGCCAGTCGTCCCATCCGTATTTTTGCCGAGAGTAGAAAATTGATACGGTTGCAGAACACCTAATTATTAGCTATGACTTAAATTTGTTTACATTTAATACTTACTGGGGCCCCTGTTTGGGCCTAGTTTAACGACGTTTACATCCGGAATATCATAGGTGTGATTCCTATGAAGCGTTCGTCTGTATTATCTGAATAATGAGACGGTCTATTATATCTACTTATTTATAGACGAATCCATTGTAAATTGGTAATTTGTACTAATATTTATTAATAATAAAATTCATTATAATTATTGTATCGTATTATGTAGATTTTAAACAATTATGTTGTCAAAAGACACGAAGAAAATATGTAATACAAATATAATCTATAAATGATGGGATACAGATTTTTACGAAAATTCTCTATATTAGCACATTAATATCAGCGTGAAATTTTTATTAAATGTTTTTTAAATGTTTAAGAAAATGCTCCAAATAAGCATCAGAATCTAAAAAAATGCATGAAAATAAGCATAAAAAGTCAAAATAAGCACAAAAAGTCAAAATAAGCAAAAAAGCACAAAAAAACTTAGCGCTAAGTAATCACATTCTTCAAGATTCGTATAGATATTAAGAAATATTTTCGATGCTATTAATATTAGGGATAAGCATAATGCTAGAAATCCGCTCTCTAGTAATAACTAACTTTGGTAAAGCTTATTTTAGAGAAAAAATACTAATTTTATTAACACAGAAAACCTAAACCTTAAAAAAGGAAGGATAACAGTGTTATATTAAATGATTACATTACAAATCTCCTAAATTGCCTTCAGATCAAATGCAACCTATTGTTAATAATAACCTTGCAGTAAGATTATATAGTTGTTACTATATTCGAACCATTTCAACTATTTAAAGTACTTGAATATTATGCATATGCACTTTTATTACCGATGTGTATATGGTGTAATTATTTAATTGTAGTTTTTAATGGCATTTTACGTAAATGAGATAAGTTAGTAAATTAAATTAATAGTACTTAGACTTTGATTACATTCATATTTAAAACAAAATTAAATACATCTCTTAATTTCAAAATTAAGACAAATAAATAACAAAATGAATTTAACTTTTAAAGGACTCCCTTCAAAGGTGGTTTGCAAAATGGCGCATTGAAATCAATCCCCACAAATCCCAGCTCCTAATTCCTTATCATCGCACCAATAACTCACCTTACAAAGTCTATATTTCTCAAACCATGATCCTTCCCACAGCTTCCGTTAAGTACTTGGGCATAACTATAGATCAAAAAATCAATTTTAAAAAACATACAGCCACAATGAAAGGAAAAATTACTTCTAGAGCAAAATGCTTTAGAAGTTTAACTTATAAAAACAGTGGTATTAACACAAAAACCGCTGTTAAAATATACAAAATGATCTGCCGTCCACTTCTTGATTATGGTTGTGCCCTCTATACCAATCCCAGCAATCCAACATCCCGTAATATTGAAGTTAGCGAGCGAGCATCCCTCCGTACCCTAACCAAACTCCGACATCCTCTTAATCCTTTACACAATCCATCTAATCAGCTCCTCTATGATACCACTTTAGTTATTCCTATCCTAGAACGCCTTCGATTCCTATCAGAAAAATTCTCCAAAAATCCTTTCAACTTCCATATCTTATCCCAATATTGTCTTCCCAGAAACCCTAATATTAACCCTAAATTTAAAAATCCCAATTCAACCATATTCGATTTCATTTTATCATTTCATCCTTCTACGCATTAACGACTGACGCCATATGACTGGACAAAATAAGGCAGAAAGACCTCTGGTCGATAGCCTTTTGACAAATTAATACATTAACACCTCATTCATTCTTCATTATTCCAATGTAAATATGTATAAAATTTGTCAATAAATATATGTTACTACTACTTTTAAAGGAAACCAAAAGTTTTTAATTTCTGTACATATTTCATTTCAAATTTTTCACAAGATGGTAGTTTACCAGTTAATGATTCACAGAGAATTTTCCATTTTACTCTCTATATCTAGTTTAAAATATAAATTAAACACACCATGCAATCGATTATTCAGGCTAACCGGTATCTATTCAATTTAATGAAAAATTTATGAATTGAAAACAACATGAATACTCAATAGCCCTATTTACCCCAATTTCCAAATTCAATAACTAAACAAATTATAACGCATACAGTTTCAGAAATGAAAATCACGAATTTTAATTTTTAAACATCTTTCTTATGTATTGTTTTTTAAATATTTTAATATGGATTATCTCGTAATCTTCACGATTCTTTTAAATAAACTCTAACAAGAATTATCAGTGTGATATCAATAATATTGGATTAAGTGATCATATCAATAAAGTGGGCCAAATATCTAGAACTGTATTAGTAAATTTAAAGAACATATATTGTACAAAACACTTATAAAAATAGATAATTAATTTTTAATAAACCTCATTATTATAATTAATAGAAAAATAATAATATGATTTTTTGTAAACTTACCTGAGATTCAAAATTAATTTGTTTTGTAGTCTTAGTAAGACTCATTGTTGTAGATTCACGAAATGTTTTCGTATTTTTAAATTTATTATTTAATTTTCTACAACGAACTAAAGGATTTTAATCCATTTTATTAAAATAAAGTGTCAAAACAAAGTAACCATGTCTCATTTTTCATTAAATTCAAGATGTACCACAAAGGAAACTCCTACACAATTAAGCAGATAGATTATTTTTTTTGTTATTTTATGAATCCTTTATATTTTTAATGATGGCTTTATATAGTAAATAGAACTAAAGCATATATTTTATTAAAGATTTCGAATAAAAATGTAATATAATGGATAAATTTTGTGAAGCAAATATTATAATTTTTACTTTAGATTTAGAATATATCCATAAATAATACAGTTTGTATGAAAGTTTCCTAAATGGATTTAATACGAAATTTGTAATGACTACAATCAATTGTGCAAAAATATTATTATAACTATAATAAGTCGTAATTACGTGTATTTACATATCTTCGTTTCATGTGTTTGCGTTATTAGTAAAACAACGATATGGACCATTATATCGATAACGCGTAAATGAAATTATCACTCCGTGATAGGATTATTATAGAAAGGGTAAATATCGTTGGTATTTTTGTTCGCCCCACTAAGAGCACGAGCAAACTCCAAACTTATAATTGTCCTCAAATAATATTTACCCGGAACATTTCCGATCGTATCAATTTCTGTAATTGGATACTCAATGCCGGCGTTACCTCTTGACTCGCTGATGCCGGAAACAAGAATATTTTTCCCTTTATTCCTCACTTGCATTTGTTCCCCTTAATCAATTAACCGTGATTGTGATTATGTGCCAAAAATAAATTAATGAAACGTAAGAGATAAAACCCTTTCCGCTTCAGAATACACTTTCGTTTAATCATGCGAATTAAATTGAATAATTAATGCGTGCGTTAGTGAATCCAGAAGGGGTGATTCATCCATTCAAAGAGTGCTTTCACCAATTAAAAATATTTTGTTAGAATAATTTTAATCTGATCATGTTATACTATATTTAAAGTAATGAAAGTGAAATCAAGTAAGTACCACTAATTAATTGCTTTGTAATTAAGCAATCTATTTATATTATAAGAATCATTCAAATATGGTTTGAAGCAAAGCAAAATATGATCTCGTGTTTTTTTTTTTTTAAATATTATTATGGAGTACAAAATTTAATGTTTTAACTAAAATCTCTTGCAACTTAATGTGGTGAAACATTTTTATATTCATTAAATTGTTTTGTTTCACTTATTTTTATTTTGTACAGTTTCAACTATATGTCATTCTAAGGAGGTATATACAAAAATTACAAATTTGCTGCTGTTTATACAGATTAAAATTAGGTAATACGGGGAATCCAGATCGGCGATTTTTTTCGAAATTATTAGCTGAGTTTTGTCTTGTATACAACAACATCTTTATTAACAAACAAAAACACTGACAAAGTAAATATAATACATATATAATAGTATGAGTGTTAGTATGTTAGTCTGTGAAATGGCTACCGACCGGCAGTCTTTCGGCCAGGCTTTGTCATTGTCAATCTGACTCGTCAGTATGTCTCTTTTTGTATGTTAAGTTTCTGAGCATTTTAGCACTAGCTATGATTTTGTTTTGTTTAAAGCTGTGCGATGTGTGAAATTTACTTTTCGATCTATGTTAATACCTAGGTATTTTATAGACGTAGAGGAGGAAACAGTTGTTTGGGAGATGTGCATATTGTGAGTAGGATTATTGTTGCGATGATAGGGAATTAGAAGGTAGGGATGTTTTGCCTGGTTTTATTGCTGTATGTATTTTTAGACAGTCCTATAGATTCGAGTTAAGGGGCGTACCCTTTTTCCCTGAGTATAAAATTCGAAAATTTTAATTCGTGAAGAAATGTTCGTTAAGCAGATTAACGTGAGGATTATTACTTTCTTTGAAAATTTCGGCAGATTCGAGGAGATTAAGCTTTGTACCTTTGGTACAGTGATGTAAAATTTTTAGATACAAAAGGTACAAAGCTTAATCTCCTCAAATCTGCCGAAATTTTCAAAGAAAGTAATAATCCTCACGTTAATCTGCTTAACGAGCAAACAGATTTAATGTACACGCCACTTTTCAAAAATCTATAATCCGTTAACGATGCGTAATCCCCTTCCTTTTACCTACCCGACAATAATTACCCCCCAACCCTCTACACATTAGTATAAATAGAACTCCTTCATTAATTTGCTTCACTTGATAATGACATTAAACCGTCGAAACTTAAGTCGTGTGTTTTTGTAATATATGTATATATATTTCATATTTTTTTAGTGGTTAAAACATAGTAAGTGCTTTAGTTAAGTGTTTATCATGAATTACCACGTAGTAACAGTCACCACAATCCTTATGATTAAATTATCTCTATTTTCTTAACTCCCTCATTTTTCATTTCATCATTACATTACGGTTTGGAAAAGAAATAACGTATTCCTTAATGAACAATTGTTACGTGCGTTTTGAAAATAATTCGTAATTATATTAGTTAACTTAGTTCTAATGAAACAATCTTAACATTATCTATGGTTGACAATAGCTGAGGTATAGGAATGTCAGTTGGTTAAGGTGAAATATTGCATTTTTGTCCTAACGTACTAACCGGTGACTAGTTTTTAAACCAATTGTCCAAACCGTTTAATTCTTTCTTTTTAAAACCCTTTAATAAATTATTAATCTTATTTATGTGTTTGATTTTAAACCTGAGAAAAATCTCATTATAATTTACTTGCTGTTTATTTCTAAATTGATTTAAAATATTACACGGAAATTGGTTTTTCAAAATGATATTAAGGTTGCCTAATGCCTTTTTAAAATCTCGCTGGTACTGTGAATGAAAACATCCTTACATATTCTAATTTCCTGTTTTGTGTTGTTGGAAATATGTGAAGGTTTGAGTTGTTCTCTGCAACATAATAAAAATATCCTCCTGTTTCTGAAACTCGCCAACTTGTTAATCTTGGTAATAGCTTCTGAAAATTAGAATAAGATCTACATAGATCAGAAAATACTCTATATCAGATCACAAAAACAAATCTAGTAAATTAAATTCGATAGTACCAACCAACAACAAAATTCCACAAGAACATTCCCACTGGGCCAGTGGTATCATTTTGTTAAGTATCAGCAAACAATTATTGCAATTAATACTAAAATTCAAACTATAAATTTAAACAAAATGCGTTATAAAGTATAATATCAAGTAAGAATTAATGAAGTTAACGCCTCAACCATTATTTCATTTATTAATCAATTGAATTCGTTAACACAACAATACACTTAACACTTAACAAAAAGTCATATTGGTATTATTAAATATAAAAATGATTTACGTGAATATCAGTTTCAGAATTGAAAGGTATAATTAAAGTAAGGATTTGAAAGAAAAACATTTCCAAAAAAAGTAGATATGCACACTTGATTAATTACTGCCTAGAAAAACATGGTCTCCCTCCTTTATAATTAGTTTTATTTTCAATTAGAAAGAAGAGCGACCAGTTAGGATACACCTAGAAAAAGGAGACACACGCTAATTGATATCTGAATGCATAATCACATCACCACCCAGCACAATTTACTTCGTAGCCAAAACATTGTATATTAGATAAAATAAGCAATATACTTAAAAAATTCAATTGCAGGACATTTATAAACCCGAAACAAATATAAAAATATTCTTAGAAATCCCAAAGACAACAACTCATTAGAGAAGGAAAGGTTTTATATATACAAAACCTTTTATTTGGAATTGAATACAATATAATACATAAATCCGTATAATTATCAAAACAATATATAAATATATATATATATATATATAATATTCTCCCATAATCACATAACTATAATATAAATTCTCTTCCTCTGTGCTGTATTAGTTACTCCTCCCTGGTCTTTGTTTTACAATTGCTTTTAGCATCTCAATCCTATTCCCACTCGCACACAAACTCCTCTTCCGACCTTTACCATTTATCTCAAGCATTCCATGCAATCCCACACATTTCCACATACAGTGCTCCCATACATCCTTCCCAATCCCACAAAACACACATTTCATGTACTCGTTCCCCATCCATACCTTTCTTTCTTTTTTCCTCTTTCCTCATTTACACATCTGAACCGTGCAAGAAGACGTGCGTTCTCCTTTGACAATCTTGCAAAATAGCGTGGAGGGCCATTAAATACTTGGATCTCTTTATACTTAGGGTTCGAGTTGCTCTTCTCTATTCTTATTTGTTGCAACTGCAACTCGATATCCTTCGCCCTTATTGCATACTCTATCTCAAGCTTCTCCCCAACGCTATTTTCCGATCCACTAATTGGCACGACCACCCGACTCTCTTGTACAAAGACTCTCTCTCTCATCCATCCTGCTCTTTTAGCATTTCTCCGCCATTCTTTATGACAAACACCCCATGTCACCTTTACCAACCTTTCATCTCCTAACATACCTATCTTTCTCTCATACATTACTACCCTCCTCGCTGACTCTCATTCCACAGACATTCTTTGGCACTCCTGCAATACCACATAAGTTGGTGTTGTTCGCTTTACTCCTAATATACTTTTTAACTATTGCAGGTGCACCTTCTACACACTCTCATGTCCAGACACTCCCCATACTTCCGATGCGTACATCATAATCGCTCTTATACAGGCATCCCACCACACTAGCTTCATGTTCATATTTCCCCTAACACTTCCTTCCATACATTCCGCATCCTCCCCAATGCCATTCTCGCCTTCTTACATGCATACTCTAAATGCTTAGCTCTGCCGTTTTCGGAGAACATCTATCTTAAATATTTAAACTTACTATCGCCAATCTCTCTCCCAACCACTTCAATTCCTCATCCATTCTTCGACCTCCCGCATTCTTACATGTCATCCATTTAGTTTTCTTGACACTTACAATTAACTCCCTTTTATTAAATATCTCTCCAGTCTCCCTTTCATCTCATTCAATTATTTGAGAGTTGTAGCAATCACATCATCCGCATACGCTAGGCTCCATATCTTCCTTCTTCCCAGCACTATTCCCCCTGACTGTCCCATCGCTAGAACGTTCTCCATATCCGCGACATACAGGTTGAACAGTGGTGAACTCAAAGGGCACCCTTGATTCACACCACGCACTACCTTGATCCTCTTCGACTCACATTCACCTACTCTTACCTTACACCACGTCTCCTTGTACACCTCACTCATCCAATTTACAATCTGTTCTGACACTCCCTTACCTTTCAAACATTCTATCAACAACTTTTTCTCAACCGAATCATACGCCGCTTTTAAATCCACAAACATCAAATACAACTTGCCTTTCTTCGCCAACTCTCTCTCAATCAGCCAGTTTAGTGTAGCTATCTGATCTACTGTAGACCTTCTCTTCTTGAAGCCTGCCTGCACTTCTGGAAATAGGCCCATCTCTTCCACCTCCTCCTCCAACCATCATGAATTTATACAATGTGTCCATAAAAGTTATACCCCTATAATTTGTTGGGCCCATTTCATCCCCTGCCTTATGTACTGGTATAATAATTCCCCCCCTCCATTCCTCCGGAAATTGCTCTTCCCCCTCCATATCTTATTTAAAATGCCCCTCATGGCCCGTTTTCCTCCTACACTACACTATTTCCAAGCCTCTCCCTGGATTCCATCTGGCCCCGCCGCTTTCCTTTCCTTTATCCCTCTGAGAGCTCTATCTAACTCCTCCTCCCTTAAGTCTCCTGCTCCATCGAATAACCATCTATCGTAACTCGCCTCTGCCTCCACGTATCCTACTCTTAACAGTTTTTCGAAATATCCATTCCACAGTGCTACACTTATATTCTCTCCCCTTATTATTCTGTTAGGGTTGTTTTTCTTTACGTATGTCCATAGCTGTTTTTCACATACAATTTCGGATACCGCCTTCATTTCATCTTTCATCCATTCTTTTTTTCTGCTCTTGCACACACTCTCGCAGTTGTAACTTGCTTTCTTCATTTCCTCCTCTGTCCCTAGTCCTTTTCTTCATTTTTAGTGGCCTTCCTCAACGCCTTCCTCGCATCCTGACACTCGATATCAAACCAGCCCCTCTTCGTTGGTACCCCGTTCACCCTCGTCTGCCTCATCATTGCTGACTTTACACCTGCTCTCAGCTGTTTCACAGATTCTATATCTTCGAAACATACCTCTTCAATTCTCTTTCTGTAGTTCAATCTCGCCAACCGTGACCAGCACCAACCTTCCTTCTTTATTACTTGCCCCTCCTTTCTCCTGTTCCCAAGCTTAACCGTTACTGGAAAATGATCGCACCCGCTCCAGTTCTCAACAGCAAAGTGCGTAACTTCATCCCTTATCTGTTCCCCAACCAGGATATAATCAAAGCAAAGGTTTTATAATATTCCGTGATTAGATTGGAAATAAATGTACAAACCATAGACTAGTAGTAAAAAAACACGACACAAATTCTATTTCGAAAATACAATTAGCAATTAGAGAGAAAGGTTTATCAGGAAAGTTATTGAGATAGAAAAAAAACACTTAATTTTAACAAAAGGTATAACGGCACTATATTGTCATCTAGCTGGAAGCCAAAAATAAGGATTAATCCCACAACGTTGCCTTCTTGCACTAATCCCCAGATTATTACTGACACAAACACACTACCACCAATCAACCGGAATGATGTCTTAAAGGGAACGGGGCTAATTACAAGAAGCCAAACAAGACAAGAAACCATATAAATACCATACACAATGACCGTACCACCAGTTAATTTTATCTTCAATATTAAAACTGCTGAAGATGGCGAACGAAAAGTCGTCGTTTCTCCTCGCGTGGTTGGATTTTGTAAATATCGATGTTTCCGCTGTATTGACGGGTTTCTTCTTACGTTGTTGGATTTGGCAAATCTTGATATTTCGGCGGTGTTGACGGGTTTTTTCTCGCCTGGTTGGATTTTGTAAATCTCAACGTTTCGGCGATATTAACAAACAATTCAATTTATAATAGACAAAAAGTTTAACTTCTGGGATCGCCAATAAACATTCATAATGACAAATAAAAATATAGAAAACTGACCACAGCATATACCATAATTCAGTAAAAACTAAAAAAATAGCACCCAACTTATATATCCATAGCCTAACAGTAATTTTGATAATTCATAAATCTTACATGATGAACTAAACACAATAATTAGAACCGGCAACAAGAAAACAAATATAGCCAGCACAATAATAAAGACAAATTATGATCACACAACATAAGCAACAATCCGAAAAGAATGAATTTGTAACAAAAACATTATCAACATCAACAACATCGAAATGGAAAATAGAAACTCAATCAAGATGAAGTGTGTACATTGCGACGATTTTTACATAGGACAAATCAAAAGAAACTCTAAAACAAGGCAACGCAAAGACAGGAAATTAATTATTAACAGATCACATAGGAGAGATCATACAACCCATATTTGTAGAAAAGTTCGAAAGCATAACTTATTAGAGAGTTTTAAGATAAAAAAATTCTTTCGGAATCAACCTGAAATAATCAACACCGATGATATCATTAATGCTGGAATTTTCTACAATTCTTGTTACATTCTTATGTCCAAGTTAGTTTTAACTTTGATAATGATCCATAAAGACCGTAACACGTGTCAGTTATATGAAAATAAAAAAAAAATGGGACATGACAAGTGCATTATTTTTTTCAACTCGAAAATTTGCTTCTATCAAGAAAGTAGCAGAACAATTGAATATAAATTGTATATTTCTAGCAATATACTATGGTGAACTATTACATCTGAAATCAGTTTAAACGAATGAATTATAATTAGGAGGATAAACTTTCCTAAAGTACATACTTGGTAAACAACACAACAACAAGATAATCAATATTGTTTCTATATCGAGCGTTGCCATTTCTTTATTTTATTTATTTAAATATAAGCAAGCTTTCTTTTACGATAATTTGACTTACTTTTAAATAAATGTAAATAAAGGTGAATAAAGGTGGAGAGCACAAACTCTAAGTAAATTTCCATTATGTTGTCCCATAATTTATTTAATTTTATTTACATCATCAAATACTGGGATGAGAGGATCAAACCTCCTTATCAAAAATATCATTATTTAGTGAAGAAAAGAACGTTTATTTTAAAATTTAAGAAAAATACTGATTCAATTACAGCTAGAAGTTCAGTGCTTAGCTCAGGGATACTTTGGTCTCGAATCTTATCTAAAAATTCATTGGATGCTTCTATTTAAATAAATTAAGCTTACCTCAAATAATATTATAATGGGACCATATTTAGTATGCAAAGATATATTAGCGTTAGATTAGAAAATGCTGCCTTTAAAAAAAACTGCATATTATATATAAGTGGTTAACAGTTTAAGGATTACAACTATGTGAGTAATAAAAATACATCATTACTCACTCCTTCGATATAAACATTAGTCGCTGATCCAAGTAAGATACATTTTAAATACGACAAATTTGTATTCTAATATAATATTTATTCTTATGTTTCCTTAAGGGTAATATTTTAGATAAAATCGACTCGTATGAAAACATTATAATTTATTTTACAACACAAACATTAAACACTTGCTTGCTACTTTTATTTATGATGGTATTCTATAATTAATTATAATAATTTAGCTTAATACTATTTACTCACACATAATACCATAAGTGATGGCAATTTACTCGAATAAATTTTGTTTTTGCATGAGAGTTTGTTGCTTAGCGTTTTTAATGAAAGAAAATGCCATAAAAAAATCACGAACCGCCAGACTCAAGCGCTACCAAACCTTTCCATTTTATAATTTACTTAAAACTGACATAATTATAACCAACGTTTTTCGCTTTTTATCAAGGCTAATTCAATTTATTTACCGGGAAATAGTTAACTTCGGTTTTCTCAGTTGAAAACGCTAAGTTCGGTATATTCACTTAATAATTGAAGTGATTGGCTAAAAAATAACACAAACCACCTTGTCTGGACTATATGCAGTAGGAGTGAAATAGTCGCTATTATCCTGTATAAATATTTCCATTTTGTGTAAGAGCTGCATAATAAATACATTTTAATTGCGTCTCCAAAAAGGTATATAATAGAAATAACTTTAAGTGGCCTTACTTGATTAAATAATTTTTTCATAAGTAATAAGTTTTTCATAGTGCTGGAAATATTTTATTGTTTATTATTTTACGATAATACAATGCACTACTTTATTTTATCAGGCATATTATGAACAAATAATAACTATTAAATAAACTGGTTTTCAGTTCTACTTTCCTTTTAGAATTTAAATTAGTATAATCATTGTAAGCTTTAATTAAAACGCAAACATGGATATCAATTAAATAAATGCGGGTATAAATGGATGGACCCCGCTCTAGATTCCTGTAGTCCATATAGATTGCGAGCAAATCTTCAGGGCCCTTGAATCCTTGTTGAAATAGGAGGGGCTCAATTCAACTACCTCAAGAATAGCGCTGTTGGACGTCTGAGATACGAAAATTGTCAATACTGCCGCACATAGCGCAAAATAAAAAAATGTAAGAATTGTGTGGAAAATACGATATTTAATGAAAACAAAAATATTACGATTAATTGATATTTTCAGTAAATTTATAGGCTGGAAATTGCTCTCAAAGTTAGTTCGAAAAGTATTTCAAACACAATAAATTACAATCAATTAGTAGAGTAATGAAGTTGCCAAGATAAATGAGAAAATTCCGTTTACTGTTGAGTAATAAACATTTCTTTTAATTTTCAAACTCCTCGAGTTTTATAGGCCATTGTTAAGTTTGGAGAGCAGTTTACGAGTGCTGGTCGTATAAAGTATAGATTTTCTTTCGGTGGCATTCCCTCATTCTTTCGCTGTATTACGAAACATAGATGAAACTGTCAACTCAGCTAAAACTTGTTTGCAGCTTAATCAGATAGTTCAATAAGTGTTCGGTCCATAGAAAACGCCGAAAAGGAATTCAAGAGAAATGGAATATAATATAAAGACATATATTTATGTCAGGACCAACTGCTGGTGATTTGTTATTGTTCAATTCGGTTGTCCTGTAGGACAAATCCGGCTGCCAAGAATATTCTCGGCGAACCTTATAGTGGGGATTATTGACCCCTAGATTTTCTTAGTTTTCGTCATAAATTGTTTTGTAGGTAAACTTTTTATATGTGATCCATAACATTACATGCAGTAGAAGCGTTTTTTAATGTAACATTTAATTCAAAGGCAATTATTCTTGGGTTGCTCATATCGTGATTAGACCTGCTATTGATTTAATTAAGTGCACGCACGGGTTGCACTAAAGAGATTACATCGGGGTCTGTGAGGTTTATTAAAATTAAATCTAAGTGTTTCTACTGTTATTTATGGAAAAACTTGATTACAATATGATTACGGCATCATTACTTTATTCATTTACCTAATTAACCTCTTTAATATAGATGCTTGCTATAAAAGCCTTATATATTCGTTGTGCGTTTTTATACATGAGCGAATAAGTGTAGAATGAATACTAGTTAAAGCCAAATTGAAATAAATCATACTTAATTATATTTTTTTTATTATATATATATATAATTTCTTTGTAAAGCCTTCAGGAAAATTATAGATTAATTGATTTAATTTATAAGAATGCGACTTGCATGCTATAAATTCTAATTAAATGGAATTTGAAATAATGTTTATTTGTTGTTGCTGAAAAAAATCACAAATTTAAAATTTAATTTAATAAAACACTAGGTTTTTAATTTCACTAATTTAATATTTAAACAGCGACATATGTTTCGCCACACACATCAGGAAGCTGATTAATAAAACATATGTCGCAGTTTCAACATTAAATTAGTGAAATTACAAACCTAATGTTTTATTTACCCTATATATTATGGAATTTCACCAAGTATCAGCCTCATAAATTCAATTTTAAATTTCGAAATTGCTCAGTTTAAATTAAGAATACATTTTCTTAGCTGAATAATAAAAAATACTATTTTAAAGGAGTTATGTACAATATCTTTCAACCATATATTATGCAATGTGAATTTTCAATGTGAGGCTTGCATACCAAAGGTAGATATTTCAAATAATTAAAATAGTTCGCCATATTAAATAATTATTTTGGCTTTCTTACTGAATATAAACTTAATTTTAAATTATTTTTATATTTAAAGCTGCCAAAGAAATAATAATAATTTCTCAAAGCATTATTAGAACATCTTCATATGTTGTTTTTACTTTAAAATTATTTAGCTTCTATCTTTAAAAGTATCTTATAGAAAATGAAAAAGATTTATAAATTCAATCATAAAAATAAGGTCATACGAGTTTTAATTATAATACATGTATACTGAATTGAAAAATTCACAATGTTTTAACCATAAATTAATATTTAAAAAATGTTAAATAAGGCAATTATAAACGACGAAACTAAAGTAATTTTATATCCTTTATAATTATATAAGTATGTCTATATATTTTATAGAATTATTTCAAAAAATATATATAATTATTACTTCTGGTTAAAATATAGTAAATTCGGTGCAAGTAAGAATTACCACATATCAACGGTCGCAACTATTCTCTTCGTTATAATGAATGTATTTCTATAATTTTTTATTAGTATTTTTGTTTAATTTGAGACAATTTTGATAATACAAAAGTAATGTAAATTTAAATTGTTTACACTATTAAAATCTAAAACAACCACAATTATATAATGGAAAATGTTGCTGATCCTTGAAGCTTTTACTTCGTTATATATGTCGGATATAGAGTGTACATTAGTACATTAGGTGAATCTGGTCGTTAATGGAAATTCCCAGATTAGCACGGGTTTTATGAATCCATTTTTCTGCCCCTTTTTTGCGGAATGTATTATGGAGAGTACATCCTCGCCAAAAGATTGATTCTCATCTATTAGATTTAAGGCAAAATGTGATTTTTAGTTTTTTTTTTAAGCAAAAAGAGCAGAGATTTTCTTTTAATCTGATTGAGAATGTTAACAGGTTAGCTTGAAGATACCTTAAATACTAAAATGCTAAATTTATTGCGCATAGTTTTCGGATCGAAAATTAAATTTTTAATCTTCGAATTGAGTTTAAACACTGCTGATTTATTATGCTTTTTAAAAATATTCTTAATTTTAAAAATAACGTTACCAAAACGATTTATGAAATATTAAACGATATACTTAAGAATGGGCTTCACCAGCATAACTATCAGAAGTTTTATGTTAACTTTTTCAAAGGCATTTCTAAAAAATTATAGAATAACTTCAGAACCAGCATCAAAAGGTTTTAAAATGAAATTGCTGTATAAAAAAAAGATTCGTATGAGCTGAACGTCCACTCATTAACCCATGCTTGAGATATTATAATATTTTTGAAATGGCTTGATAAATATTTAACAAGTGATTTAAAAAGTTTGGGAATCGCTAACAGTATGCATATTGGACGATAATTTTTAATATCGCTGTTCTGGCCTGACTTTTACAAGACGGGAAAATCACCATGTGCCAATGACATGGAAAATTGTGCATACAAAGGTATATAGTGTTGAATGACTAATCTCATCCTTAATATTAATATTTTGTAATGCTGACTGAACCTCAGATGAGGAAATTATTATTTCAGAAAAATGATTATTCGGTTCAGATTCTACAAGCCAACCTTGATCATTTAATACCAATGAAAATGGAATACCAAATGCATTAGCTATACTTTTACCATCATTTGTTTGAATATCACCTAAGAATATATACGATGGAAGTTTACTAGAATCCTAATTAGATTTTACGAATTTCTAAAATTAATTTGGATTCTCAAGTACTGATTGTTCCGCATGTGCAATATAGCTGTTATAACATAGCTTAGATTTTCTTTTACAAATTGTTTGATGTTTAGAAAATTTCATGTAATCCGTCTGTAGATTTGACAACTAATTTTTTTTATGCGCGTTACGTTTCTGTTTTATTGATTTAATTCAGCACAAAACCATTGAGGAAACTTTAATTACAACTTCTTAAGGTACTAATTCTTCAAATCTGTTAAACAATATAGTATAAAATACGTCTACATTCATGTTTACATCAGTAATATGCTCTGTTCCAATTTATCGATATAACATTGTTAATGAAATTATAACTTCCAAAGAAGGACGGTAAGTATAACAGGTTATTAGGGGTTAACATTCAAGAACAAATTTAACAGGATACGATGAAAAACACAAATCATATACTCCAACAGAACCGATTTCAACATTATTAAATTGTGATAGACAATTAAAAGCGTACACGTCTTATACGTTCACGTTATTTTTAATCAAATTATGTTATTATTTAATAATTACAAACATTATTGGAAGATGTTAAATTGTTTGCTAGTTTTATAGAATTTTTAATTGTTTGAGTATCTTTGAAATTGTTTAATCCTTTATATAATGAGTTTTAATGAGCGGAGGCATTATGGCTTGGCGAATTAGTGAATGAAGCAACGACAGATAAATTATTTTTTAACTAACACGTATAAGCTAGGAGAGAGCTAGGTGTTAAGATTAAGATTTAAAAGATTTTATGAAATTAGGTGTAGTCTATGTTTAATTCAATGATCTCATAATTATTTAAGGTATTAATCTTTGTGATGTAAGACGATTTCTCCAAAATAACTACTTAACTTAGTTAAGGTTACGTTACGGTTCTCAAAATTTTGTTCAATGGATTTTGCTGTGTTTTGATCTTTTGAATTAATTTGCATTGTTAGTAAACTAGATAAGAAAAGGAATAAAATTCAGGCACCAAAATCTACATGTATATGTCATATAACTCAAGATCCTGCATTCCAACCAAACGTCATTCCACCGATGGAACCAATTTTAGGTATCCATTTTAGTCATATCTCTTCTGTAATAATCCAATAGGCGTAAATCTAATGGTAGAATCTAAAACCACCAAACTCTTCTCCTTTAAAACTAGTCCTCAATACAACTCCAAATATCCCTGTCGGTTAAATACTATACTATAATGAATTAATGCCTGCAGAGCAGTATTAAACTCCAATCATCTACACTTCATATTTTTCTAGTTTATGCCCATCATTCGCCCTCTATTGAAGATACAATCCTCACAAAAGCCACTTTATACTGTCCCGGACAGGTGATATTTGAGACAGAAAATACCATGTCGCTTCCTGTCCGCGAGTATGTACGCCCGTGCTCAGCGGAATTCAAGGACTTCCTCGATAATTGTTAATAAGTAGTTTTTATGGTGATTAGGAAAATCGAGGAAGATCCGTGGGACCGCCGGGTAGGGGTGGTCGCGAATTAGCTGGCAGTCAAAGAGATTGTCCCAACATCTAGTTAGTCTGGTTAAGTGTCATAATAAATAGTTAAGTTGAAAGTTTGGTTTTCATCTTGTTCTTCGCCAAGTAAGTAACCTCCTATTTTCCATTAATATAGTCAGTAACCTTACCTTTTGCCTTTGATTTCGAAGTCGCGACGACCCCCACGCGACATTACGACCACGTTGTCAAAGACGGAGATTATCGCTCCTCAAATATTGTGAGTATTAATACCCCCTGTATTTATTATGCCTGAAAATCAGTCCACTACTCTCGATATCCTATTAGGTACAAGTGACATTCAATAACATCTCTAAAACGTTGAATTAAGTCCCAGACCATCTATCTACCCAATTTTCAATTTTACAAATACTTCCTATCTCTGAATCCCCATACTGTGACAAAGTAACTAAAGACTCAAATGGTGTTATTATAATCTACCCACAAGTTAATCCATACCTTAGTTTCTTTTTCCTCAATAAGTTATCCAACTCTGTTAAAAAATATACAAAAATTAAAACAAAATTTTCTGAATAAAGTATACAAAGATTGATCAAAGAATACTAGACAAACGAATGGATTATGACATGCATTAGAACAATTTAACATAACATTCACTTTCTTTTTCTTTATTACATTGTAATACATTTTTTTTCTATACTTCTTTCCTCTTCCCTTCTCTTCTCCTTTTCCCACCGCAACCTTGTACTTTTCTACACCCTTTCATCCATCCTAACATCAACTCCCTGCCAAGTGTACCCACGTATCCTTCCCTTCCTTGCATAGCACACATTGCTTCCACCATGATTATTTTCTCCTCTGTCCCCAGTTTGCCACCCTCCAGATATAATGGTCTGCTCCCATGTATCTGCCACCTCTCATAGTTTTTATTGTATTTACTCTTTCTTATCTGTTCCTGTATCTCCACCTCTTTCACTTTCTCATGTACCCATCCTACCACATTTACCCCTTTCTCCAACCATTCCCATTCCCTGACCACAAAACCACTCTTTCATACATCCCCTTCCTCGCTATTCTCCATCTGCCCTCTCCTGCGTCCACCCTTACTAGCCTTGCCTCCGCCAGTCCAATTACTTTCATATCATACCCAGCCACTCCTTTATCGCCTCACTCCACACGCTCTCTCTATTCGTTTACTAAAGCAGTATGTAACCCTAAGTCAATTTCTCCACCCCTAACATCTGCCTCAGGAACCACCTCTGTTTACTCTCTACCCTTTCATACTTTTCTTTCTTTCCTCTTCTCCATACGTTCCCTTCGTATAACAAAATAATTCTCACGAACACATCCCACACGTCACCCTCACATTTCCTTTAGTCCAATTTCCCCATTTCTCTCTTACCATGCCCCACGCTTTCTTTGCCTTTCCCGCCCCCTTAAACAAAACGCCCAGATACTTAAACATTTTCACTCTCTCTATCATTTCTTCCTTCCACTCTAATTCTTTTATCCTTCCCTCTTTTCTTTTATTCCCAAATCTCATCCATTTCGTTTTTTAATATTCACTTGCAAATATTATATGTGCATGTATCTTTCCACTCTCTTTAACATCCCTTTCATTCCTTCCCATTCCCACGCCATTAATACCATCTCGTCCGCGTACCCTAGCGTTCATATCTTTCTCTTCCCTAGTACCATCTCTCCATCCTGTCCTTTTCTCAGTATTTCTTCCAAATCCCCAATGTACATATTAAAGAGCACCGGGCTTATCGGACAACCCTGCTACTCCTGAACCTTTTCGAGTACTTTCCTCCCACCTCCGCAACGCAGCACGTTTCCTTATATATTCTCTTTATAAACTCTACCATTCCTCCACTGACGCCCCCTATTCTCAGTCATTCTCTCATGCTTTCTCTCTATACCGAATCATACGCTGCTCTTTCAGTTCCAAAGACACCGCAAACATACTCCCTTTCTCTTATAACACTCGTTTCACTGTCCTGGTCAAGGAAAATAACTGGTCTCTGGTTCCCCTGCCTTTTCTAAACCCTCCCTGTATTTCTGTTATCAGATTTTTCTCCTCCGTCTCCTCCTTGAGCCTCCTCTTCACCAATAACAGCGCGATTTTGTAACCTGTGATCATTATCATGATTCCTCTGTAGTTTTCCACGTGCACGTGTTCTCTTCTTCTCTCCAGATTCGATTTATCCGGGTTCTAAACCTACCCCTTCCTACCCTTCCTATTTTTCTGTTCCCGTCGCTTTCCCTTTTTTTAACTCATTAAAGGCTCCCTCCACCTCTTCCTCCGGGAAATCTGCTACTTTGTTTCTTCACCCGCTACCTCTACTAGATTTTCACTTTCTTTTCTACATTTATCCCACTCTTTTATCTATATCTCCGTTTGTTTTCCCCCTTACCCACTTTTCAGTATTTTTACATCTCTGCCTCGTTCTTACATGTTTTTAGTTATTCTACCTCTTTTTCCATAACCCTTCTCTTCTTCTCTTCGCCGTCTCCTTTCTTGTATTTGTTTCTCTCTCTCCTTATCTCTGCCTCTCGATAAGGAGTGCAGAAGGTCACACTCCTTATCGAACCACTATTCCTTTAAATTCAAAATAAATAAACAATTAACTTTGTTGGTATCACTTTTTATTTACACTTGTAACTATAGTTTCGACAACTTCAGCTTGTCATTATCAAATAACACTATTGTTTGATAATGACAAGCTGAAGTTGTCGAAACTATAACAACAAACAACACTATTGTTTGATAATGACAAGCTAAAGTTGTCGAAACTATAGTTACAAGTGTAAATAAAAAGTGATACCAACAAAGTTAATTGTTTATTTATTTTGAATTTATCAAAATGTATCACGAAGTGAAAGCTTCCACAATTACTTATTTACTATTCCTTTACTCTCCCTCACACTTTCTTTCTCCGGCCACAACTATCTATAAGTTCCTCTATTGCTTCCATTGACCCAAATTCCTTCCACTTGATTTCCTACAGCTTCTCCGTCATCCTCCGTATCACCTCTTCCCCATTCTCAAGCCTTGTCTCTTCGTGTTTTATTCCCTCTTCCTTCTTCTCCCCTATCAGTATCTCTACCCTTATTAGCCAGTGATCAGAACCCTCTGCTTTCTCCACCTCAATCCATCTGACGTCCCTCCTGTCGCATCCCTTCACCACCATGTAGTTAATTACCGACCCTCCCTTTGGTCCCACATGAGTTAACATGAGTTAACCTTCCTTCCCAATCTCCTTCCGTACATACCTTACTCCTTAATGACATGCACGGGAAACAATATTGGGACGAATTTAAAAAAAAACTAACAAAATATAGAGAAAACATAGAACTTTCAATCCTTACCCAAACTGATGAACACACACCTAGAACGCCAGAAATCCGTAGTCTTATTAAACATTCAAAATACTTTTGACCCACTCTGGTACGTTCAATATTTAAGTTCATGATATTTATAACCCTGATTTACATTACCTGCATCCTTCAGCCTGTATGCAGAGGGCACAGCTTTAGTAGTA
The DNA here is from genome assembly GCA_963969525.1 of Ontholestes murinus. Taxonomy (NCBI): domain Eukaryota; kingdom Metazoa; phylum Arthropoda; class Insecta; order Coleoptera; family Staphylinidae; genus Ontholestes; species Ontholestes murinus. The sequence goes on along the minus strand of OZ018393.1, from coordinate 29,503,219 downwards.
CATGCTCACATCCTTTTGTCCTTAAAAATATCGAGGTACCTGAACGATCAGCCCTTCGAATACTAACAAATATTAGACATCCCCTCAATCCCATAAATAGTCCGTCTTATACTCTCCTATACCAATTAACTAAATTAATTCCCATTGACGAATACCTTACATTCTTGAAACAAAAATTTGCAACCAACCCACATAATCTAAATATCCTCAACCATATGTATATTCTTCGTAATCCCCTTACAATTTCATACCATTTCTCGATTTATTTATCCATTTCAAAATGACATTAGTAATCATGACGTTTGAAAAACAATAGACAATTAACTCAATAAGACATGCATGCGCTTGTATGACAGAAATATATAGGCTGTAAATCCGCGGGTCGATAGCCGTTGAAGATATATTATTATTAATTATACCATCTTACATAAGAAAATTCTCATAAATACTTTATTGGTTAAATTTATTCTTTTTTTGTAAATAAAAAGTTTAGTATAACCATCTAAATAATTTTGATTATCTAGATAGCAATAATTTATTTATAATTTAAAATAATGTGTATTTTGAATTAGTTAATTTATTATGACACTATTCTAATATATTAAAACATTCTAGGTGCAAATGGTCTAGTATATAGCGAAACCCATTAGGCTGAGATTTTTTCCGACTCATTGGAGTGCTATTATACACCCAACCCCAGCGAAACCCTCAAGTATTCTCCATCGAGATATAACTAGCCGCCTCCTTGGAGCTTAACCAGTTAATTAAGCAGCTCAAAATACGTAGAGGTGGCAATACAAATACGTTTTGATGATTTTACATCATATAAGCTTGCTGAGTGTAATAAGTAAACTGACTGAGAAAATGCTGCTGCGTCAAATTTCTCGAAAACGGAAACAGAATACCAAACTTTCTTATCGGTTTTCCGACTGATCTATTCATTCTCTATCAGATTTTAATCTAAGAAAACTTTTTGATTAAACGCAATACTGCAGTTTCCCTCAACATGTTTAAAGTATTTCATAGGATATAACACCATGACCTCATCTATAATATAATTAATTACCTGGCCAAATTTTTACAAGTCTTTCTTCGCAACAAAAAGTTTTGTTGTAACAACAAGATCTTTACAGATGTCCCGCGGAGCTCTACTCTATCATCAATGCTGTACAACATCTAGTCTGCATTTGCTAAAGTTTTTCTACGCATTTCAACAAATCAAATCTAAAAAAGAGATTTATGGCCTTAATACTCTTTCTTTCTTTATATTTTCGGCGAGGAATCAATTTTGTTTAAAGACTAGATTCTAAATCATATATAAAAGATCAAAACCTGTATTACTTAATATAATAATAATAGTAAACTATTGATGATTTTCAACTTTTTATTTTACTCACTTCAATTGTTTCGCTACACTATAGCTTCTTCAGGTGAAGAAATATTATATTTCTTCTTCAGGTGAAGAAGCTACAGTGTAGCGAAACAATTGTAGTGAGTAAAATAAAAAGTTTAAAATCATCAATAGTTTACTATTATTATTATATTAAGTGATAATGGATTTTCAAAATATAAGTGCTTCAACAATCAACGAGAAAACCGGTATTGTGTAGCAGAAGCAAAAGGCCTAAACTACGGTAATAATGCTGTGACAGAGTAAATCGCATATAACTTATGAGTAGGTCCAAGTAGGTGATATTTGTTGTCAACAGTTACCTAGAATTGTTTGTGGTTATCTGCTTAATTAAGGAACTCTAGTGTAAAATTTTAGACAATGGATAAAAATATATTGTAGAAAGTTGTATAGACGAGATCATAAAAATTCTAAAATAAAATAACTCAATCTTTAGAATTAATCAAAACTATTTCGAATACTTATAAATGCGATGTGGCCTAACATTAAATAAATAGAGATAAATACAAATATTGTTAACAGTTATTATTACATGCTACTACTGGGACCATAAAATCTTTGGTTAGAGCTGTTTACTTTCCTCAATATTAATCTTATGAAGAGTTCATATTTTATTATTATGTCTTAGATGCCCTTTCAAATTATTTATTTAGGAAGAGCTTCATGGTTCAATTATAATTTTAACTTAATGTCAGTAAGTTTTTTATTTCCTGCCCAGATTTAAACTAATCTTTATAGCTGCAGCAATCTTTTCCAAATCTTTCAAATAACTAATGACAATATTTTTCTACGTAGCTTGTAATTGTGTGTAATTTTTTATTCGACAGGTATTGTAGAATATCAACAACTTGCCGTAAAATATGAAATTGTTACAATATATGAATGATAGTTTTTTGTATGTTTAATGAGGCTTACCATTTACAAGGATGGTATGTAATGTCCCAAACATCGATAAACTAAATACATACATGGCAAAAGGTTACAAATATAGAAGAAAGGTAAGTGATAAAATCATACTTGTTATTGTAACAAATATTTTTATTATAAAGTATCCAATCAATATAATTCAATCCGCAATATGTTTTCTAGGTTACGGTAATCTTTTTTAAAAAATTGAAATATTTTATTTAATAAATATCTCTTACATATATGTTCTTCGTAGCAGATGTAATTACTGAAATTAATTAGAATATATCGTAATTAATGATATAACCAATCAAATAAATATCATTTAATATCAATTTATAAGTGCTTTAAAAACTGCAACTGGACATATACTACTAATATATTTAAAAATGCATTCGACTTATTTTACATGTGCATTTTATAAATTCAAATAGGATCCAGCTGGATAAATGCCCGATCCTAGATTTCCGTTTGCATTTGTACATGAGTCTGATAGCATATCCACTTTTTACTTATCTATTATTGGTATCTGCGCTTAGAAGGGAAAGCTTGAACGGTACAATCCATTTGCTGGAACTAGTACAATTCCGCATTGATTTTACATCTCAAGCTAGCATAAAAGGAGATCCTCTCAACCATTTACACTTGCGAGGAAACAAACTTTAAGAAACCACGGAGTAATACCATTCAGGTCTCGGGGAACGAAAACAAAAACACCTCAGAATTGGGTCGTCCTGTTGATTTAATAAATATATGTACTAATTAAAGTAGTGATATAGCAATTTCTATGTAAGCACGGATTTTGTTTTATTTGAATGTATTGGCTGTTTGTGTTCTGTTTTTTTTTTTCTCGCAGGATCAATTATATTGTAATTTTAAAATAATTAATTATAAAAAATGTTCTTCCATATTTTTTATCCTTGTCACATTTATGAGAAATAGTTTTATTGTTAACAAATGAAATAATTTAAAGAAATATTATATTATACTGTTAACGGTAGAGGTTTCTACTTCATTATACATCATTATTCACAGAGAAAACACTTTTAAACTTTGAATAACAGGGACTTTATTAAGTGACTATAGTTTCGACAATTTTAACTTGTTATTTTCAAACTAAAAGTATTCTATTTTCTAGTTTCTAAAGTTAAAATTGTTGAAACTATATTCACTTAATAAAGTCCCTGTTATACAAAGATAAGAAGTGTTTTATTCGTAAAATATTATAGTTAGGTCAAAAACTTCTCTTCTACTTCTCCCAATTAAAAAAAAAATCGATTGTGTAGTTTAATTAAATAATCCCGTATGCATAACAAAGTGATGTCAATATATACATCCTTTGATATTTCTATAGCAGCTTGCCACTATTGAATGGTATTGAAACATTTTAATTAATTAATGCGATTGACGTGAACGGGTTATAATTAAGTTTTATAATTACAAAAATCGGTAAAATATAGATTAAAAAAGTCGATATCGGGAGCGAAGTATCCCCTAAGTTAATAATTTATGTCGGCCTTTGAAAAATCCATCACGTGCACGAGGGCAACGATGGCAACGGTGGGGGTTACTTTATTAGAAATCATCGAACCTCTTGTAGTATGCATGCAGTAGCAGGTGTTCGAACTTAACCAATTCTCTAGTTAATAATTTAGATACTTCTCAGCATAGTGTATTCCATCGGTGGGTGCTTCCCAACGCAGAAACCCTCGGGACGCAATTAAAGTAATTACTTGTTCATAATAGACGGACGAGGGACTTGAATCAATACGGAAGGAAGCTCAATCGGCCATCATAATTGTTTACTTTACCAGCTCCTTGAGTTCCCACTCTCATAATAATTATACTTTCCGAATCATATTTATCCTATTGAAACAACATCAAAAGCGATCCTAATTAAGGAGACACATCAAGTATTATTTATTGACTTCACAATTTAGATAAATATAATTTTTTTATTATTCTTAATTAGACTTATTTGTGTTACGTTAATGATTAATAATACTTTATTTATTGAAAGTATATATAAAAAATATTCAGTATTGTTACATTATTGAATAATAGTGATATGGTAATATTCAATTTTCTAGTACAAAAGAACTTGAAATACTAAGTTTAATACACTATATAACGTAATATTAAATTTTGCATACGGTAATCGTATTATAATTGCGTCATAAAATATAGGATAGCAATCTATTTTGCTCCAATACATCTCTTCAGAGGAGTTAATGCGAAATAGTAACTATATCTTTCTAAGTCATAGTTTCTCAACCTTATTTTGTTCATCGTCCACTTTGAGATTATGTTTTCTTCTAGAGCCCCCTCATCTTAATTTGACTTATCATCTGCCCGTCCGCAACATCTTAATGCCCCTTCTTTATTCTTATTATTAGAGGATTAATAAACAAACATAACATAAAATATTAACACAATATCATTAAAATAAAATATTTAAATATAGACTAATTAAGGCTGGAGGCATTTACTTCATAAGGCATTTTAATAAATAAAAATAAAAACACTTTTACTTAGTTAATAGCACACTATCTGTTTTAACAGTGACTGCAGTTTCGATCATAAAGTGACATTATCAAACTATAAGTAACGTAAATACTGTGTACATCTCCTTTATACCGCGTTAAACAAAGCCGAGAACATGAGGTTGGTGTGTTCGTTAATTATGGGGCTGCCGGCTTTATCCTTGTGTTTATGAATTTCTAGAAACTCGAGCACGTCCATTTTAATCCCCTTCTCAACGAAATGTAAAATCTGTAGTACAAATTGGTCAAAAGTATGCCGATTTTCAATAAAGTGATTTACGAAAGTTGAGTCTTAAAACGACGTTAAATGTTTATTTATTCACTAAAACTTATTACACTAAAACTAGTACCTGTTTGTCTTATGCACAGAGGAACACTTTTTATTTATTTACTTTAACTATTAAATACCTGCTTAAAACGTACTTACTCTGATTCACAACTCATATATTCAATTCATTCCTATATGGTACTCTAGTAGGTGGGTTCTTGGATCCTTTAGATGTTACTAGTTATTGTTTACGTATTAAGGACTTATTGAAGATGATAAAACGTGCTCTGCTCAAAAGGTTAAATTCCACTGGGTGTAGGTTCAACGCTAATTCTGTGTGGAGCCCTTTAATGTAAGTGAGGAGTACATCTCACTAGTAGAACCAAAACATTGATTTGGCTTTTATCCATATATTGTGTAAGCAATTTCTTTGGCTTTTCTCGCTGCTAACGTATTAGAGCATACTTAAAAAAAAGAAAATGAGACTCAACTTTTGCTGTTCATCATATAGAAAAGCGGCATATTTTGGACTAAGGTGTACTACAGACTCTACATTTCGATAACAATGAGATTAAAATGAAAGTGCGAATGCTTCGAAATGTCATGTTGACATTAATCAAATATTTACACACATTTTACAAATTTTAAGCAAAATGCTTAATATATTAAGTATAAATTAAAATACTAATATCTACAGTTGTAGAAACAATCCGAAGAAATTCTGGAATATATGGAACATTCCATCAGGGTCTGACTGGAAGATCATTCTGAAGAATGAAGTCCGCCT